>CANTAL010000283.1:85000-165000 GCA_947650365.1 Chamaelirium japonicum
AGTCGGACCCCGAACCACGATGATATCGTGGTTTGGGCAACTAAATTAACGGCTTTAATTTTTTTTTTGCTCTCTCCGTGTAACTCTCTATCTAATGGACAATGTGGCAGGACCTGATTGGGCCATAAGCATACACAACAACGTGCATAGGTCCGTCTCAGTTGGTGGGCCCATAAGCAAGTGCAGCAAATTAAAGAATAACTCTCTTTCTCTCCACATAACTCTCTCTAATGGGCGACATGGCGGATCTCGTTGGACCGTAAGGAAGTGCAGCAAAGCATAACTCTCTTTCTCTCTCCCCCCCCCCCCGATGTAGCAGACCCCGATTGGGCCAAAAGCAAATGCAGCAAATCAATCGGGTAGCAAAAATGATGCTTTTGTTTACGGCCCAATCGTGGAGTGCTTTTTTATGCCCTTTTAATGAACGATGTGGACCGTAAACAAACATAACAAATCAATTTGGCAATAAAATTGCACTTGGTTCGTGCGACTCAATTCCCAGGATCTGGTGATCACAATCATTACATTGCATGTTGGTTCAGGATGAGTGTGATTTATCGGTCAGATATGCTTCCAATAAATGGTTCTGATTATTAGATATGGTGCATTAGACGGCTATGAAGTGGTATAGTGCATCATCGGGCAACATATAGTTCCAAATCTGTCTTTTGGGTAAATTGCACTTTACCCTCCTAAAGTTTAGCTTAAGATCACTTAACCAACTTATTGTTAACAAACTATAAAATAAACTTTAAGTGGGTTAAATGATTTTGAGCTAAACTTCAGGGGGTGGCTAAATTTGGAGGTGGCGTCTACATTCTTAAAAATACATGACTGTTCTGTTCAGAAAGAGAATGAAAAAAAAAGAAGGAAAAATCGTTGAGATATTCATCACCTCCATCTCTTGATCCTCTCGATTCTCTTGCAGCCTCCTCACTATCTCTTTTGCATCTGGGACTCGATCTCCTGTAACCGAAGAGGCAGAAAAAAAAAATCAGTATTTTGTTGTGTTCAGAAAGAGAGAGAAAGAAAGGGGAAAAAAAGAGGAAAAAAAACCGACAAAAAATTGACCTCAACCTCTTGATCCTCTCTCTCTTTTGCAGCCTCTTATCTCTTTCTCTTGCAAAGAATGGCAAAGGGGGAGATGGCAGCACTTATGAATCTTAAAAAAACATGTTTGTTCGGTTCAAAAAGAGAATGAAAAAAAAAAGAAGGAAAAATCGATGATATATTCATCTCTTATGGAGCAAATCAATTTTTTAAAAAAAGATTCGCTCTTAAATAAAGGAATAGTACTCCATCTCAAATGGCGTAAGGTATTTACGCCATTTGAAATGGCGTAAAACTGAAGGGATAAATTAAAATACCAAAATTGCCCTTTCTTTCCGCCATTTGAAATGGCGTAAACTCCCTATATTAGTTTTAGGATTTAGGGTTAGGGTTTAGGGTTAGGGTTTTAGGTTTTAGGGTTAGGGTTAGGGATTAGGTTTAGGGTTTAGGGGTTAGGGTTTTAGGGTTTAGGGTTAGGGTTTAGGTTTAGGGTTTCAATTTGACGGTTTAGGTTTAGGGGTTTAAGGTTAGGGTTTAGGTTAAAAAAATATATTTTTTAACTTCGTCAATGTAACATCCTAATCCCTAAACCCTAACCCCTAAACCCTAAAACCCTAAACCCTAAACCTAAACCCCTAAAACCTAAACCCTAAACCCTAAACCCTAAACCCTAAATCCAAAAACCTAACCCTAAAACCTAACCCTAAATCCTAAAACTAATATAGGGAATTTACGCCATTTGAAATGGCGTAAATTCCCCAAATTAGTTTTAGGGTTAGGGTTTAGGGTTTTATGGTTAGGATTTTAGGTTTTTGGATTTAGGGTTTAGGGTTTAGGGTTTTAGAGCAGTGACAATATTATCTGGGAGGTCCTATAGTTTGAGGGTGGCAAAGCACATTCGGTAGGAGACGGGCAAATACGATGATATATTCATCTCTTATGGAGCAAATCAATTTTTTAAAAAAAGATTCGCTCTTAAATAAAGGAATAGTACTCCATCTCAAATGGCGTAAAGTATTTACGCCATTTGAAATGGCGTAAAACTGAAGGGATAAATTAAAATACCAAAATTGCCCTTTCTTTCCGCCATTTGAAATGGCGTAAACTCCCTATATTAGTTTTAGGATTTAGGGTTAGGGTTTAGGGTTAGGGTTTTAGGTTTTAGGGTTAGGGTTAGGGTTAGGGATTAGGTTTAGGGTTTAGGGGTTAGGGTTTAGGTTTAGGGTTTCAATTTGACGGTTTAGGTTTAGGTGTTTAAGGTTAGGGTTTAGGTTAAAAAAATATATTTTTTAACTTCGTCAATGTAACATCCTAATCCCTAAACCCTAACCCCTAAACCCTAAAACCCTAAACCTAACCCCTAAACCCTAAACCTAAACCCCTAAAACCTAAACCCTAACCCTACAATCTAAAACCTAAATCCTAAAACCTAAAAACCTAACCCTAAAACCTAACCCTAAATCCTAAAACTAATATAGGGAATTTACGCCATTTGAAATGGCGTAAATTCCCCAAATTAGTTTTAGGGTTAGGGTTTAGGGTTTTATGGTTAGGATTTTAGGTTTTTGGATTTAGGGTTTAGGGTTTAGGGTTTAGGTTTAGGGTTTAGGGTTTAGGGTTTTAGAGCAGTGAAAATATTATCTGGGAGGTCCTATAGTTTGAGGGTGGCAAAGCACATTCGGTAGGAGACGGGCAAATACGTCGGCGATGCCCATATTCGTCCACGACATCCATTTTCAGCGGGACAACCACATAAGATTTAATTTCTTGATTGGATGCACCAACATAAACCGAATTGACCCAAAACCAAATTACTGCCGAATTCGAACTTTGTTACTATGATCAAGCTCTGTGCCGGACTCAAGATTGGGGTGGAGGCACTCGAGCTTCCCAAATATTAAAAAAAAAAAATTAATGAGATAATATGAGGGAGTTTCAAATACAACATGGTTGATAGTGAGAAGGGATGAAAATGAACCAAAAAATGCTAAAATTGATAAGAACAACTTGACGCACCCAATTATATGGCCTCAGGCAGCATTGGTGGGCCATTATCTAAAGGTTTTCTAGAACTGACTTGCGATTGGCTTCACTTATCTACTGCTTCATCGGCTTACTCTTTCCATTTTGGTCACGGATGGAAAAAATCAGCAAAATAATCCCTTGCCTCCTTGTAGCAACTAAAAGAAGGAAACTTTACTTACTTTCCAGTAGGCAGTCTGAGAGAAGCAACTAAAAAAAGTGATCATCAGCACCATGAGCAACAATGGGGATGGTATTGTAGTCCACAGATAATTCCGGCTCACTCACATTTCCCTCTCTTCCTGCTGAAATGCAGAGCCATTCCAGTAAAAAAAAAGAAAAAAAGAAGTAGGCAGAGAAGGAATGAAAAAATAAAAAAACAAAACCGCAAAAAAGAAACCGTAGACAGAGACGAAGCATGCTCCAAGCCGATCACCAAGAGCCGCTTTCAAATAAATTATAGCATGATCAACTAATGAAAAAGTGCTATCAAACCAAACATAATTCGTATATATTTGAGCATGATCAATGGATTAAGCAACATATCATTTTTGAATGAACAGTTCTTCGTTCTTACTTCAACAATCAAATCAAACAAAATCTATATAGCAACATAAATTATAGCATGATCAACTAACTTCCAACTGCATTCCTATAAATCCACACATCACATAAATAAAATAGCAGAGTGAGAAAGAGGGGAGATGAAAAGTAAAAATGAAGACAGCGATCTCACCTGCGGTTTGTCGGAGATCTGAACATGAGTTCTTCGTTTCGATTTCTCCAAGTCGTCGAAATGGGATTCGCCGGCAAAAACCTCACATTGATGGATAAATTCAGAGATCTGAACATGAGTTCTTCGTGAGAGGGGCTCCGTGTGGTGGATCGCAGCTTCATAGAAAAAAAATAAATCATAGAACCTTAAACAATCGATCAGAAGAACCGAGAGAGAGAAGAGAGAGTACCTAAGACTGTGTCACACCTCCGGATGCCCATTGCGAGAACCTCCGGATGCCGAACAGCCCATTGTAGGGCAGTGGTCTACAGCTCCGGGAGCTCTGGGTCAGGAGGACGGATAAGATGTCAGGGGAAGAGAGAGAGAGGAGGATAGGAGATTAGGGTTGAGAGGTGGGAAGAGAATGAGAGAGAGGCGATCGGGAGGGAGAGGGATCGGTGAGTGAGAGAGAGATCTGGAGGGAAATTGCTGGAGAGGGAGAGGGAGAGGGATCGGAGAGTGAGAGAGAGATCTGGCGAGGGATAGAGAGAGATGTCGAGAGAGAGAGCCGTTCGGTGGCTTCCGAGAGAGAGAGAACGGCACAGGGGGGGCGTGGGGGGCGGCTTCCGAGAGAGAGAGAACGGCACAGGGGCGGGGGTCTCCGGGTTCCAAGAGAGAGAGGGAGGGCGTGGGGGGCGGCTTCCGAGAGAGAGAGAACGGCACAGGGGCGGGGGTCTCCGAGTTCCAAGAGAGAGACGGAGGGCGTGGGGGGCGGCTTCCGAGAGAGAGAGAACGGCACAGGGGCGGGGTTTGTTGGGCAGGGTAGGCAATGGACGGCTGTGATTGCGTTCAGCATTTAAGAGGTTGAGTGGGATTCGGATAGAAAACGGACGGCGGGGTTAGTTGGGCAAGGTTAGGCAATGGACGGCTGTGATTGAGTTGGGCATTTAAGAGATTGAGTGGGATTCGGATAGAAAACGGACGACTGTGATTTATCCCCCTTTTCTAGATAAATCTGAGCCGTTGCTTTGTCTCAGTTCATTTGTCCCCCCCACAACCGTTGTCCCTTATTATATATATATATATATATATATATATATATATATATATATATATATATATATATATATAATATTTCACTACGAATGGATAAAGAGAGCCGTTCGATACAAACATAAGAGGCGGTTAGAAAAGTAAAGACCAAGATTTCTCTTATCGTTCGTGAGTAAATCGCATTCCACTAGACCACCAACAAATTGACGCTGTGATCATATGCCACGTCAGTCAATCCATATGATCATTCAGAACCAACGGTTTGGGCTGAGCAGCAGTTATCCATTTGAATTGTACGGTTATATGCCATGTCAGTCAGCGATCTAGATAGCAGTTCGCCCGTCCCACGATCTCTGTTTCTCTCTCTCTCTCTTTTGATCTCCTGAACTTCTCACCCATTTGTCACGATCTCCATGCCCCTCTCTCTTATTAAATCGCGCCCAGGTCTCCCCCCTTTCCCCTTCATTGCAAGAGAGAGAGAGAGGGACTGAGAGCGCTAACCTCTCCCCCCTTTCTGCTTCGTTGCTCCGGCGAGGGTCGCACCTGCATTCGGTGAGGAGCTAGATCCAGACCCCCTTCCCCGATCTCCACAGGAAGTCCGCCCTTCTCCATCCCTCTCTCTCTCTCGATCTCCCACTCTCCTCCGATCACTTTCTCTCGGTTTCGGCCACGCCAATAGAGATCTCGACTTGCATCGCAACGGCTCAGAGATGATGTGATCTCCGCCTTCTCCGCTTGCATCGCAAGCAAGCAGCTCTCCCTCACATCCAATCCTACCCCCAGACTCGATCTCCACATCTCTCTGTTTCTCTATCATCCATGATTACCGTCGTCAACCACGATCTCCCGCAGTCATCCCGAACCCAATCTCCATCTCTCTCTCTATCTTATCCCACGATCTCGATCATCCTGATCTCTCTCTCTCTCTCTCTCTAATCGATCAGCCCATCCCGACTTTCTCTCTCTTTCTCTCTTCTCTCTTCCATGATCTCTCTTTAACCGCTCTCTCTCTCTCTCCCTCTTGAACCGCTCAGTCCGTCCTCTCTCTCTCTCTCTCTCTCTCTCTCTCTCTCTCTCTCTCTCTCTCTCTCTCTCTAACCGCTAATCCCCCTAGTGCTTCGTCCCCCACTCCGGCTGGATCCCGATCTCCCATGGATCTGCACAAATCCCGTCTACTGCTTCGTCCCCCACTCCGGCTGGATCCCGATTTGCCCGCCACTCCGGCTGGATCCCGATCTGTCCGCCACGAGTTGCATATGTCTTATCATTACCGTGCTTCGTCCACCACTCCGATTGGATCCCGATCGTCCCCCACCCCGGCTGGATCCCGATCTGCACAAATCTCTCTCTCTCTCTCTCTCTCTCTCTCTCTCTCTCTCTCTCTCTCTCTCTCTCTCTCTCTCTCTCTCTCTCTTTCTCTCTCTCTCTCTCTCTCCCTCCCTATTAAATCTGCACAAATCCCGTCTGCTGCAAGGCCTACGGCGTCTTCAGGGACCGCGAGATGTACGATCGGGTCTGGCGATGCCGACCGGCTCCGCTGCTTCCTCCAGTGGCGCGTCCAGGTGATGGAGCGCAGCGTCCGCTCCCTCGAGCTCCGCCCCGGCAGCGTCAACTCCATCATCCAGGTCACCGACCTCAAGGACATGCCTCCACGTGGCCTCCAACCGGATCCTCTCTGCAAAACCATGACACCCATTAATGGGTTATTTTGTTTAGATATCTGCAAATCCATGAACTGGGTTTTCGAATCTCTTATTTTTCTGTTTTTTTTTTTCTTGGATCAAATCTGATAATCTAGGATGGATCAATGTGCCTTGGTATTTCAGCATGCTGTAGTTGGTGATCAGTCCCTTTCTCGCGGAGAGGACCAAGAGCAAGTTCCTGATCACCAGAGAAGGGAATGTGGCCGAGACTCATTCATCACTGATGCAGGGGGATGGTCGGGGCCGTTGGGTTGGCATGGGGTCTCTCTCTCTCTCCCTCTCTCTCTCTCTCTCTGTGTGTTTTTTGACATCATTTTTTTTTTTGATGCAGGGTTCTTCCATTCGCCAGCAGGGTCGGGGTCGTCGCCTACGGGATCGGGGTCGGGTTGATCCATTGGCATTTGTTTTGTCAAATATTATTCCCATAGTTTGAAATATATGTTTGTGCTTTACTTTAGAATGCCATGTTTCCTGTTTTATTTCGGAAGATTTCTATTTTCCTCTAGAGGAAACAAGATCTGGGTTTTATGGCTCTGTTTGGTGGAAGAAAAAATTAAAGAAGACGACCTCAAGTTCTTTTCTTCGGTTCTCTCTTCCTTCCATCCTTTGCTTTTTTTTTTCGTTATTTCCCCCTGTTTAGACTCAAGATCTTGGACCCATCCAAGATTCTTCTAATCTTTATTCATGTCGTCAATCGTCACATGGAAAGCAACAATCAATTCAAATTTTTAAAAAAAGTTTTCTTGGCTTCTCCCTCTCATTTCTTCTTTAAATTGGTTCTTTCCCCTGCTCTGCAGACATGTAAATTGAAGCTAAACATACATTGAAGAAAATACTGTAGATTCAATAAGTAAAGATTTTATGATTAGCTATTTGATTCAAGTATTGTTCTTTGATTCAATAAATGTCCTGTTTTTTTGATGGACCGAAACTAATCAAACTGTGTAGGTGTTAACTCTCAAAGTCCAGGGAGCACATTTTGATTCACACAACAAATCACTGGACCGGACAACAACAAAATGTGGGCCTACGGCACAAACTTCGCCCCCGGGAAGTGCTTCAATGCTCCTTCATGGAACTGACGACCAACACCTCCGCCACCTCCTCTCCCGATGCAGATATGAACCCCGCCCCTGTTTTCCTTGATGTAATGAGATGGGCCTCTACATTGGGTTGTTTGCTTGACATCAGATTCTCAAGGCAAGAGTTTGGAACTTTTATTCAATTTAGATTTACTAACTGCTGGATGTTATGAGGTGATGAGATGGGAAGTTGGGAACACAGGTCAGGATCTCTAAGGTAAGAAGATACAAAATAACAAATAATATTTGAAATATTTTTTTGTCTATATTTTAAAACGTTAATAGTTTTTTTTCTGATGTTATTTTTGTTTTAGTTTGGAGGAGAGGAGAGGTTGGCTACTAGGATTCACCATGGTGGGCCAGACACCATCTCGCCACCACCAGCATCAACAAGTTCCCACCAGGCTGGATCGCATCCACCACAACATCACCCCAATCTGCCATTCCCTTAAACCCTTTATTATTTTCATTGGAATGAGTTTTTCATACTTATTTTTAATTTCAATTTGGTGAATGTTGAATGTATTTATGTGATCTTTTTTTTTCTTTTATCTTTTTTTTATCTTTTATTTATTTGTTGAATGTTGGATGTGGTATCCTGTGTTTATTAGGTTGTTGGTGTAGCTGTGCTAGAGGGGGAGTGGGAACCCATTGGAATAGGAGATCATGGTTTGTCAGGCCATTTTTATCAATCACTAAACTGATGATGGATTGAAATTTTGTTCCAGCAAAAAAAAGCTCAAGTTCGACCCATTTAAATCACACCATGTAAAAGTAGCTGCACCTTGGGGGTGTTGGTACCGAAAGTGTTCAAATAGCAGTGCTCTTCCGATCAAAATTATTTTGATGTCCAAGGCAGTCACTACAGTGCCTTCGACGACCGTGGGTGTATTGAAGAAGGTAATTGTGCGAGTACCAACATGCACGAGCATGTTTTGATGAAGATTTTAGATTTAAAATTCTACGATTTTTATGTGATTCTATTTTGAGGTCACTTGGGCTTGATGTAAAGTTTTATGCAATATGTTTTTTATTTGTGGTCCAATTTTGCATTTGGTAATTTGTGTAATTACTAAATTGGCTATCGATAATAATGGTGATAAATGGTGTCCGAGTGCCGACAGGCACGGGGTGTTACAGTGTGTTCGAATTAATTACAAGCGTGCCACTGTTGATAGGGATATTTCAGATCGTTGAACCATTTGCACAAGGGCTGAGATTTATAGTAAATGAATGAGAGAGCTCTTAAGCCGACTACGATTACCTTGGAAGAGGGATAAGAACGATCAAGTTTTTAATTGGAGTGAGATGGAGGGACATGATTGAGGGAGAAAGTGACGTGAATAGTTTGTGGTCACTGATCTCGATGCTATGTTTAGTGTTCTCGGGTGTGGAAGAAATGATGTGTACCCGTGCTCATATACGAAGGCCACGGTCTTATCTAAAATTCTATAAATTTAAATATATGACAATCCAATGATTATCAATTCGTAGCGTCGGAATTGAGTTTCTTTTTATTTTTATTGAAGAGACATGTTCATCTTATAAGATCACTTGGGCAGGGAACATATTCCTCTAGGATAGGTATAACTGATTTGAATCTTGCTCATCTAATTTTGAGATTCGTAGGGAAGAAAATTTTTCGTGCATGTTGGCACTGTCGTGGCTACCGAATGGAGGTCCCAATATAGAATTCCTTTTTTCAAATCCTACTAATTGCATCATTTGATAACAACTGATCTGACTTCACAGAATGTGGGTGCCCTCACCCAATATCAATTAGAATGTCACACCTTAACATCAATCATTTTCTATTAACCAGATATTTCTTAATCATATAGAGAGGCTCATTGAAGTGTGTAACCATGTCATTGGTTGGCTTTTACACGTCTTTCACATTTGAATAAAGTTGCAAGAGAAAAAGAAGAAGAAAAAAAAAATTGATGTACTCAATGGAACTGCAAAAGATTGTCTTTTTCCTTAAAATTTTGTCCCTTCAAAATTTTATCCCGCCCTCGAAATTTTTTTTGTCGCCCTCGAAATATATTTCGTGCCCTCAAAATCTTTTGTGTGCCCTCGAGCACGACATTATAAATGCTATCGCCGAGTGTGGGCGCCCCTGTCGTCACCGAGTCTGGGCGCCCTTGACGAATTTGAGCATTTCTTTCAAATGTGAGTGTCGTCGATGAATTAGGTTGTTTTCGCTAAGTATGGGTTATCTAGCCGAATGTGGGCACCGTTGAACCAATTTTGCCACCCCATTCGAATACCGACAGATATAAACATTATCATTGCTCACAAAATATTGTCACATTCCTCAAAATATTACGACCACTTACGAAATATTGTTATTACCCTCAAAATATTATCGCCACTCTCGAAATGTTTGTTGCCACCTTTGAAGTATTGTCATCTTCCTCAAAATATTGTTCCCGCCCTTTTGTTGCCACATTTGAAATATTGTCAGCTTCTTCGAAATATTATCACCGCCCTCGAAATCTTTTGCGTGCTGATAGGCACGGGCATTACTAGTATATATATATATATATATATATATATATATATATATATATATATATATATATATATATATATATATATATATATATATATATATATATATACACACACACACACTAGTGAAAGCGCCGTGCCCGAGGGCACGAAAAATATTTAGACGGAGATGAAAAATATATAGATAGCGTTGACATTATTTTGAGGGAAGTGACAATAATTCGAGGGCAGCTACAATATTTCGAGATTGGCAACAATATTTTAAGAGTGATAGAAATATTTCGATAGAGGTGACAAAATTTAGATGGTGAAAGAGGACGGAGTTTGTTGGAGGAGAATGGCTTACCCTATGTCAACTATATCAATAATACGATTAATGACTACCTTTAATGACTTGATTTTCAAAAATGCAATTTTAGGTGAAAGGATTCAATGCACTCTCTCTCCCAGACAGAGGAAAAAAAATCATAAATAAAAAGATCACCCTCATTACTTGAAACAATCGCAAAGAACCCAAGACAATCCAATTCAGAAACCCCACATCATTCAAAAACCTATTGTATATTAAAAAACTGAAACAAATACATCAATTAAATTAAAAAAACCTCATGTAAATCCACCCTCTCCATTAAGTTTATCATATTTAAGAATTTTATTGTTTGGCCCAACTCCAAGCATTTGGCTAATCTCCAAATATTTTTTCATGAATCCACATTCTGGCTTATCTAGACTCATCGAGACCAAAAGATTTTCACTCTTAATACTCTGCATAAGATTGATAAATATGAAATAGCATTAGAGCTATCAGCAAAGATAAGAACTTAGATTTTCATTCTTTGTTAAAGATAAAAAAGACTAACCAGTTTGCTAAGAAAGAAGCATGGGTCCTTGAAACAACTTTGCCATTAGTTTGAATATTACACTTATCTATAATATGCTCATGCACGAATTGGAGCTCTGATGCCGATTCCATAGGCTTCGGTTATGGTTTTTAGTCTCTTAATTATTTACAAACTACATGGGTCGAGGTCGGCCGTGAGCACAGCAGACAAATATTTTAGACAAATATATAGTAAGACTAACATATCAGAGTAGAAAAGAATCCATCAACCCCTCCTGACAGCCCCCTCTAGTCTAACTTTCACCTGCGACTGCCCCCCTCCGGTCTTCCTCTCGCCTGCGAACAGCCCCCTCCGATCTCCTTCTCTTCCTGTCATCAACACTCATCAAAGCTGAGCAATTTTAGTAAAATAAAAAATAAAAAACCCTAGAACAGAGGACATGAATGGAAGAAAAAAAAAAAGAACTTTGACAAACAGCTCATATAAACTTTAACAAAAAGGAAAAAAATTATTCTCTTTAGATACAAAAAAATAATAGAGAAGAAGAAGGAAAGGAAAGAAGTGCATTGAAAAACTTCACCGATGATTACCTCATTATCAATGCAATCCTTGAAGATCTCTGGGAAAAAAAAATTTTAGATACAAACAAATATGCAATGCGAACTATAACAAAAAGAAGAAGAAAAATCTAAATAGAAACAAATATAACTTCATTGAAGAAAAAAAATGGATTTGAATTGAAAAACCTCATTACTATACTCAACACCCTTCTCCTTGTCTATTTGCCTCGCTTTCTGTTGAAACACCAAGAGGAGTCAATGGTTTATTCACAATTGTAAACAACTCTCTTCGATGGAGTCAAAGGCGAAAAAACAAAGCAACAAACTAAGAATATACCTGCAATTCGCCGACGAAGATCTCCTCCTCCTGCCCAGGTTTGATGCTCATCATTCCCTCTCTCTGTCTCTCAATGCTGGAATAGTGACTATCCCCATAAGCTGGGAGCTGATGATATTGTTGTCCTTCACCAAGAATTCAACGTCCGCAGTCTGGTGCGTGACTGGGACATTGAAGTGCTGCATCCAAACCAAACTCTCGTAGGGAAGTCAAATTAATGATGCAATCATCTTGAATCCAATGTAAGCATAGATATATAGGGTTTTGAGAAGCACCATTGTAGCATAGTAAGACAAAAACCAAAAGAACAGGAGACCATGGTTATCTAACACAAAATTTTCAATGAATAATCTATATAATTACATGCAAGTGCTTAATTGGATAGAACTAACCATTGCTGATACATTCAGGTAGATGTACCTGTCATTATGGCTGCAATCATGTAGCTATGATGCACGTCAAGTGGTGCTCTGGCTTTTGTGATTTGTCCATGAATGTCTCATGCAAATGAATTTCTCATCCCATTTATGTCTCGCCAAAAGAACGGACCCTACAGGGCAAACTTGGGAGCAAAAGTGAACCATTGATTGTAAAGAGATCTGTGATACATCAGAATCCTGTATCAACATCAACGAACAAATATTCATTTAAAGTAAGAATCATTTTCTTTTTCTTCGAATGTATTAACATTGATGACATTCAAGAAATTCATAGATGTAATTCATAGGAAGCCTATAGGAGCAGATCAAATCATAGGAATTCATAAATGTAATTCAGCTTCAAGTATGAATGTATGATACCAACAATTTTGTTGCCAATACAAAAAAGATATCAAGTGATCTAACATATGAACCCTTAATAGTATGCTCAATGAACAGAAAGCATTGAGGTACATCTTCTTGATCCACACTACACAATCTCAAGTATGGTTGAGTAGCCTTGGACTGGTGATAATAAATAGAACTTGATATTCTCATACTTGTTAGCAGAAAAACTGTTGCAATGAACAATACAATGGGATTAAGCAAAGAACACTTAAAAGAAAAAATAAAAGAAATAAATTTTAAATTCCCAATGATTTCTTCTCGGATTATTGTAATCTAAGGGCTCCTGTATTCCAAGACTCCAACAATTTACCAAAATAACCAAGGCAATGAGCAAACAACTGGTAGCATTAAGGGCACATTTGGTTCGCAAGATTGAAAGGGGGAGAACTCAATTCCGGCTGTATTCCCCCACGCGAGATAGGTAAATCCTATTTGGTTCGCAGAATTGGCTAGGAAATAACCCAGCATCCATTTCCATGTGCAACAAATCATATACAAAAATTAGCCGTTGGAGAGAAATAAGCTGGCATCCATTTCCTTCGGTTCTTTGTGGGTATCCATCTCCCCGGCAAGTACTGAAGTCACCACATGGGTGTTCCTCTAAGCATGGACTTATACTGCACCCTCTCCATCTTCCTCTATATGCTTCAACACTGCTGTTGTTTTGAAGACTGTGGGAAGAAATGGAGAGGCCCTCTTTGCTCCTTCAATAACTTCAATAACACCTTTGCATATCCAATAACAAATCGTGGGCAAAGGAGTTCGGACCCACAGCGATCACCCGGAAGAGACCTGAAGCCATTTAGCTCACTAACAAAAACGTCAGGAATTGTCTGAACATCCTATGGGTAGAAAAATCAGTGTTTAATGGAACTTGATATAATATTGATGCCAATGATGCCTAATATAATATTGATGCCAAAGATTAGGCCATCGTTTAGGTGAACATGGTGCATCTTGGTACGCAGAAAGACCATCATTGCAAAGCTTGCAATTATAAACAGCTGAAAATGGAGAAGATCAGAGATTGTGGAAGGGTTTGAAGAGGTAAAAAATAAATGAGGCTAAAAGAAACCAGATTAAACAGAAAATTTTGCAGCATTTTCAGCTTAGCTTACATTTTGAAGAGGAAGACCATCTTAGCTTACATTTTCAGCATATTTTGCATTGACTGTGTTTAGATATTGGTGTCTTCCTTTTCCATTATTAATTTATTTATGACACAGGGTCTCTCAAACAGAAAAGTTGGCACAATAATTACCAATTTCAAGAGTTCAAGGTCTCATATAATGTTTACATGCATTATAGAATCAACTATCTTAGTACTCATCCAAGTAGGTATAAAGCATCTCATCTTTCCTTAATCTGCGCCTAGTGAGCAACGACGTGAGGAAGCTCCTGCTTTTGCACGGGTTCAGCTCCATCTCGTTACCGTCGCTCCTTTCAGCATGCAGATGCAACGATGCTGACTTCTGGGGCTCAGTAGGATACTGCATGGAATAGGACATAATAGGGGTTAGCATTAGAATCTACCACCTGTAAGTGCCAGCTAGGTGAGTTGGTAACAAAGTTCCATAATTAAGAGCTGGTACTGTGCTATGACTTAACATGCACTTTTCGTGAAATGAATTGATTTAGAGGGAACTAAGAAAACGGAGCCCTGAGATAGCTTACCACCATATCCAACTGCCTTCACGTTGTCGACGGGAATCTGAGCTTTTAAGCCACCCACACCATTATAATTTTGAGCAAGCACTGCAAGAGGAGGCCTTAACTGTTCTTCCTGCCTTCCATGCTACCTAATCATTCTTTCACTTGGGTTGTGATTTTCACTAAGATCTGAGATATGATGCCTATCTTGCAGAGGATAAAGTCAAAGGCATTAATCATAGGTATTATCAGTCACCATTAACATGAAAAGAGATATGCTATTCAGCCCGAAGGTTTTCTCGATTTCGCCGGCCCGATTGACGTGGCAACGTGCAACTGCACTGGTGCCGTTAAAGATTTTAAAATCGATAGTGGGTTTCAGCCACCAGATGCACGATGCCATGTCAATCAGGCCAGCAAAATCGGGACAAACCTTTGGGCTGAATAACATTTCTCACAAGAAAAATATGTGATGCATTGATGATGCTGAATTGATAAAAGTTGTATTCCCATTTCCTCATCGAAAAATAAGTCATCAACACTTACATATGGTGTATTTTCATAATATGGAATAATTAGCACTTTCTATATGACTATATATATGCAGAGAATTTGGCATATGGAATAATAATGACTTTATAAGCGTTTGGTATGATGAATTCGGTGTGATAAAATGCTTACGTGGTCAACGGAAAATCTGATTTAATTATTTTAAAAGTGTGAAAATCGCTTTCTTTCGCTTTTTGAGAGTTTTGGACACTGCCATGGTTTAGTACATATAAATAGCATAGAAGCAAATCTTTTTTTGTCTGCTCCTATTTATCGAAGCATGACAAAGACAAATGATAAATCAAATATCAACAGTTTGAGTCTACTAAGGACCCAAATCATTGAAATTTGATGTACGGGAGTAAATTGGTGAGGGTGCGAGGTTCAAAGATATGGGAAAATCCAGAAATAGTTTCCGAATCGTGAAACCATAAAGAAAAAATACCGACCCAAAAATTCAGTGAGCGAAAAAAATAAAATTTTTTTTAGAAGCCAAAACTATAAACCAAATATGACTCGTTTTTTTTATACCCAAAATAATCAAACTTTGATTCGTATCAGTGGTCATTGATCACCGAGGGAGAAGCACGGAGAAAGGAAGCAGGAGGGAGGAGAGATCTTACCATTGGCCGGAGGACGCTAACTATGGCCGCAAGGGTCCACCGTCACCATCTTACACCGTGTGCGCCGTAGCATCCCATCAAGCCCGAGCACCTGCCCACTCCTCTTCCTTGTCGTCGATGGCCACCAGCAGCCAGTTGCCCATCCAACCATTGTGCTGCTCCGACATCACATCACCACTGAAATCATTGAATCAGTCCATTTTAGATATGCTATTGTAATCCATGATGAGCCAAATTGAAAACTTTGTAGTTTTAGGGCATTGCATTTGAGACTGCAACATAAAGATCTCAATTGAGCCTATCAATAAAAGGCAAACAAACAATTACAATTGAAAGGGAAAGAGAAAAAAAAAAACTAAAGCGTTAGTCCCAATCCATAGATTGTCACTCTTTTAGCACATGACACCAATGCATCACAATACCTCTTGAATTAACAAATTGAAACCAAATCAGGGTTCTGCCCTTGAGGTGCAATAGGGTTGCAAAGAAGTAGTCCCCTCAATTTCCTGCAACCCAGAAGAAACTAAATCTAACCCAATTTCATCGAACACTATTAAAATTGTTTCAAAGAATTAAAAGAAGAACGAAACATATGTCGGGCTTGTCTGATCATCCCGCAGCTCCAAAAGTTCCAGAGCCCTACTCCCATAATTCCAATTCGTATGAAAGCAATGGACAAATTCTTCTCAATTACACCAACTACTAAATATTCAAAATCACAAATGAGAGAGAGAGAGAGACACGGAGAGACCAAAGGAATCGATGCCACCATTTGCATGGAGTTTTGATAGTTCTCTCTCCAAAGAAAGAGAGCGGTTAGAGAGAGAGAGAGCCAATCCACCTCCGCCCTGTCGATCTTCGCCGATCCGCCGCCGGCCTACCGATTCCGCCAATCCCCAACCGACTGTCGTCGCTCATCCGCCTCCGACATGCCGATCTCCGCCGATCCGCCTCCGGCCAGCCGATCCGCAACCATCGATCCACCTCCGGCCTGCCGATCTTCGCCACCCCACCCAAAATTTGAGCGAAAAGAGAAGGAGCCCGAAAGAGCCTCTTCTGCGATCTGAAGATGAGAGAGAGAGAGATAAAGAGAGAGAGGTGGAGGGGTTGGGGGGTTGTGAGAGAGAGGTAGAGGGCTCGGAGTGCCGATCGGTTAGAGAGAGATCGTGGCTAGAGGAGAAGAGAGGAGAGAGAGAGAGTCGGGGACGGGCTGAGCGGTTAGAGAGAAAGGCGGCCACCGTTGCTTCGCAAGCACCGAGGGAGGCGGCCACCATTGCTTCGCAAGCGCCGAGGGAGGCGTGGGCTGCGAGGACCGAGGGAGGCGGCCACTGTTGCTTCACAAGCACCGAGGGAGGCGGGGGGGGGGGGGGGGGCTGCAGGCACAAAAGCTGGATGGGGGCTTCGGGTAGGGGCTGCAGATCCGTCCGATTGGATCAGACGGATAAGAGGGGAGGGGCTGCTCTCTCTCTCTCTTGCTCTTTCGGGAAGGGATTTAAGAGACTGCGGGTACCGAGGCTCGATGAGGTGTTGTAGATCTCTCGATCAAACCGGGTTTGGATCGAACGGATGAGAGAGGAGGGGCTGCTCTCTCTCTCTCTTGCTCTTTCGAGAAGTGTTTTAAGAGGCTGAGGGTACCGAGGCTCAATGGGGGGCTGTAGATCCTCTCGATTGGATCGGACGGATAAGATGGGAGGGGCTGCTCTCTCTCTCTCTCTCTTGCTCTTTCGGGAGGGGATTTAAGAGCTGGTCCTCTCGATCGGAAGAGGTTCAGATCGGACGGATCAGATGGGTTTAAGAGGAATGGTGGAGGGTTAAGGTGATTTAAGAGGGGCATTTATAAGCCTTAGTGGGAAACGGACGACTGTGATCGAGTCTCCAAGTTTATCCCCCTCCTCTAGATAAATTTGAGCCACTCCTTTGTCTCAGTTCATTTGTCCCCCCCACAACTGTTGTCCCTTATTATATATATATATATATATATATATATATATATATATATATATATATATATATATATATATATATATATAGTAATGATACAATGCGGCCGAGGTTAGTGTGCGGCTTCCGTGCGGCCGACCGGGGAGTGTACGGGCCGTCCGATTAACCGATCCAACGATCGGGATTCACCCCCCTCCCACCGACCGTAGCTGTTACTGTGGCGAGCACAGTAACAACGATTTAGGTACGGGGGTTGAACCCCAGCCGTCCGATTGGCGTGAACCGAACGGCCAATCTTTCTGCCCGGTTAAAAGATGTAGCCGTTCGATCGAATGAGCGAACGGATGAGATCCCGTGGGAAACAATCAATAGGACAAAAAGTAATGATAGTAATTATTACATTTTGTCCTATTCGATTGTTTCCCACGGGATCTCATCCATTTGATCATTCGATCGAACGGCTACACTTTTTAACTGGGCGAAAAGGATTTGGGCCATTCGATTCAAGCCAATCGGATGCCTGGGGTTCATCCGGACCATCAAAACCGGGGCGGAAAGGATTTGAGCCTTTCGATTCACGACGATCGGACGACCGGGGTTCAACCCCCCCACCGAAATCGCTGTTACTGTGCCCGCCACAGTAACAGCTGCAGTCGGTGGGAGGGTGAATCCCGATCGTTGGTTCGGTTGATCGGACGGCCCATACACTCCCCGGCTGGCCGCACGGAAGCCGCACACTAACCCCGGCCGCAATGTATCACTACTATATATATATATATATATATATATATATATATATATATATATATATATATATATATATATATATATATATATATATATATATATATAGGGGTGGGATCCGTTGACAACCTAAAATGGGAGGTAAATTTACCTCCCATTTACAACTCGCCATAATCGTTGGTTAGAGGTTTCTGAATTTGCTGATTTTTTGTGAGGATGATCAACATGGCAAGTTGATCATCCTCACAAAAAATCAGCAAATTTTAAAACTTATACGGGCATCAAATGTGTTATATATATATATATATAAAAGGGAAGGGTTTCTGTGGGGGGTACAAACAACGGTTGTGATCGTCGCTCTCTAACCCACTCTCAACAACACGATCCCGCGAACCCAATCCCCTCTCTCTGTCGTTGATCGAGCGCACTCTCTCCCCTCTACACGTCAGACCCACCCCATTTCCCCTCCTTTTGTCCCTCATCCGTTCCCCTTTTCCTCCTCCCGCTGATCTCACCCCCTCCCCCAGACCCCTACGACTTTGGTGCAGATCAGATCGCAGGGGTGATAAGCAGATCCGGTGCAGATCGATCGCAAGGGAGACATGCACAGGCAATTTCAGCCATGGATCTTGTCGGGAGGGCCATGGATCTGGTCACCAGGCTGGGAGGGCCGTGGATCTGGAGGCAGTAGCTCAGATTGGGTGGTCATTAGGCCGGGAAGCACTACAAAATAATGACTTTTTACCGACGAAATATATCCATCGGTAATATTATATCTCCGTCATTAAATATTAATCGCGACGGATAGAAATTCCATCGCTTCCCGCCAGGAAAGAAGGCGTCGGGAGAAAAACGGTGACGGCTTAATATTTTCGTCGGTATTAAATATTAATATTGACGGACATGTATAACCCGTCAGTAATATATGAATATTTAAAATAAATTTAATAGATGATTACCGACGGGGATTAATTATTCCGTTGCTATAATTAAGTAAAGTACTGACTGTCAACCTTACATCCGTCGATAAATATTTGTATATTGCCGACAATAATTTATTCCGTCGATTAAAGTAATTATATAATATTTGATAGAATAATTATTACTGACGGAATAAATACAGTCCGTCAGTAAAAAATTAATATATACTATTTAATAAATTATTATTACCGACGGAATATATAAGATCCGTAGGTAATAAAACTTGAGTGTTTTTTTAAATTACTAAAATCTGGTTATTTAATTCCTATGATTTATAATAATAGCACAATATATTCAAATATTACCATAATTAACTTAACCAAATATTACCACAAATTACCAAATATTATCATAATTTACCACAATACCAAACAATCACAGACAATATCAGAAAATTACCATATATTTATTATAAAATTATTTTTAACACATTCCAAAACTGAGGGAAGCTGCGTGCCCTAGCTCAACCACCCCTCACGTCGCTCGGCACCAACGCTGGTGCTTTCATCCCAAGACGCCGCACATCCAACAATTACGATTATGTATTTGTTAAAAAAATAATTTACATCTATATATATAACATGGTGCAGTTGGGGCTGTGGGGGAAAATCTTCGTGCCGACCCGAAGACTTCGCAGCACCAGTCAATTGAGGTTTGAGTAGAAGAGATCGTTGTTGGATCTGCTTGATTGAAGTTGCTGCTTTCGATATGCAAACAGAGAGAGTTTGACACGAGAGATGTGATCTCGGAGTTCAGCCGAAGCCTACGTCTCCGTGCTATAGGGAGCAACCCGAATTCACTAACACTTTGATCAAAGTGACCTCGACAGGCCGAGTGTCACTGAAGTCTCTTTAATCTCTTCGAGGACAAGAAGAAGATCAAGAAGAGTTGAAGATTGAGAGGGTTGGAACTTCCAGAGCTCTTATTTCTGAAATCAGATATCAGATGATGATGGCACTGATCTTTCTTTCTGGATTTTCTCTCTGGATTTGAAATCGGATCCCGGGTCCCTTTACATTCGAAGGCTCTGCTATTTATAGGATTCTCTGGTGGTAAATGGCGGTTTCTGCTGTTGTATCTGGGGATCCTCCAGGTAAAGCTGGTGGGCTCCGCTGCCGTCTCCTGGGGGATTCCACTGGCTATTGGGCCCACCAGGCAGGGCCGGAGGGTCCCGCGATAGTCTCCGTGGGCCCACCAGGCAGGGCCGGTGGGTCCCGCTGCAGTCTTCGTGGGCCCACCAGGCAGGGCCGGAGGGTCCCGCGATAGTCTCCGTGGGCCCACCAGGCAGGGCCGGTGGGTCCCGCTGCAGTCTTCGTGGGCCCACCAGGCAGGGCTGGTGGGTCCTGCTGCAGTCTTCGGGGGCCCACCAGGCAGGGCCGGTGGGTCCCGCTGTGGTACTCGAGGGCCCATCAGGCAGGGCCGGTGGGTCCCGCTGTGGTACTCGGGGGCCCATCAGGCAGGGCCGGTGGGTCCCGCTGTGGTACTCGGGGGTCCATCAGGCAGGGCCGGTGGGTCCCGCTGTGGTACTCGGGGGTCCACCAGGCAGGGCCGGTGGGTCCCGCTGTTGTACTCGGGGGCCCACTAGGCAGGGCCGGTGGGTCCCGCTGTTTGCAGACTTCTTGCCAAAATTTGCACCCACAGGGGCTTAGTGCAATGTATTTTCATGGTGACTAAATCATGTGGTTATGAATCAGTTGTAATAGTGTTGAATGGTGCTCCAGTGTTTTATCTACCGTGATATTTATTGAGGCGACATTACCGTTATACCATAGATTTTCTCCTCTTTCAAGCTCCCCCCCCCCCTCGTCACATTCCCCCCCCCCCCCCCCCCCCCCCCGCCCCCAAATTCATGCTCCACCCCTTCGACTCAGTCAACAGATCATGTAAAAAGGGGGGCGATCATCCCAATAGTCGTTAAGGTCGCCGCCTCCCCCCCTTTCGACCCGCCAAATCTGATCGAGCCCCCGTTTTCGAGCTACCCAGATCGCAGTCCACTCTTCACTATTTCCTTTTCCAGGCGAGCTAATCACCCCCCCTCTTCACGAATCCTGCCATTCACTCCCCCCTCGAAGCAGCCGTTAAGATCGCCCCCTTCTTAGTAAAATTTTCAATTCAAATTTCAAATTTTTCAATAATTTTATAAAATGTTTTACCAAATATTTCAGGTGAGATTTTACCCTCAGATTGACTAATTTAGAGCCATAGCGTTTGAAAATCATAAGTTAGTGTGTTACGAATTTTGAACTTGGTTTGGATTCGATCAGATCTTTATTGGATCGTATCCGATAATTCGGAATTAGATGTTTTTTTGTATTTTGGACTTGCGAGCAATTTATGAGTATATATTTTAAGATTTTATCCTTCGATTGACTAATTTAGAGTCTAAGCATTGGAAAATCATAAGTTAGAGTATTTCGGATTTTGAACTTGGTTTGAATTCGATTGGATCGTTATCGGATTGAATCCAAAAATTCGGACTTGGATATTTTTTCGTATTTCAAACTTGCGAGCAAGTTTAACGTAGATATTTTAAGATTGTACCCTTCAATTGACTAATTTAAAGTCTACGCGTTGAAAAATCATAAGTTAGCATGTTTGGGACTTTCAAGTTGGTTTGGATTCGATGAGATCGTCATCGGATCGCATTCGATAATTCGGACTTGAATGTTTTTTTATAGTTCAGACTTGCGAGCAAGTTTTAAGTAGATATTTTAAAAATTTATCCTCTGATTGACTAATTTAGAGTCTAAGCGTTAAAAAATCATAAGTTATCATGTTTTCGATTTTGAAGTTGGTTTGTATTCGATGGGATCGTCATCGAATCACATTCGATAATTCGTACTTGAATGTTTTTTTGAATTTTGGACTTGCGAACAAGTTTTAAGCAGATATTTTAAGAATTTATCCTCCGATTGACTAATTTAGAGTCTAATCGTTAAAAAATCATAAGCTTGCATTTGCATTTCAAACGATTATGAACTTAAATACAAATAACCGGCCCCTAAAGCATTCAACACATGATGACGAGCATTTTGCATTTCTTTTTTATCTAGACAGAAAGAAGGAAACAAGTGCAGCTCCAATGCAAACAATAGAGAAGGGAAAAAATGTTGGGCACTGTATGGACTACTCCCAATCCCGTTGATGTTCACATGACAAATAATCAGAAACGGACATGTCTAGTCTCTTGTCCGCTAGGATAACGAAAAGGGCTAATTAGTTGATTGGTGTATGTATGGAAATGTCCACTCCGCTCCGCCATTCCAGTAATACAAAGATTGATTAACTGCAATCATATCCATCCTACTCAACGTGTACATATATCTAGCTAAAACTATATATGTGGAAGATATTATCTAACCGATTTTTTCATACACAATTTTGTGTTGTGATCTCGAAGCCGTCCGTTTTACCCAGCCCTGACCAATCAACCCGGAGTAGTGTTTTGAAAACCGAATCGGACTGGATGGTTCAACCTGTTTGGACCGGAACCGGAACGTGCTTTGGTTTGGTAATTTGGATTAACCGATTTGTACGTTAACCCAGGAATCAAATCTTGCCATTGAAGAATTTAGTAAATATCTATTTAAAAAAGTATATTTTCATGCTGTTCAAACAGTTGAACCATCGATTTGAACCAATTTGGACCGAAATGAATGCCTTTTCAATGCGCCTGCCTTCCGATCAGGTTTTGAAAACACTGACCCGAAGTGGAGTGGCAGGAAAACGGATGCTACCATTGATGGAACTACACATAGACCAACTAAATTTTGGGTTGGGTCCATTGAAGTTTAGCTCAAAAACACTTAGCCCTGTAGTTTAAAAACTAAAATTTGCCCATTTCAATTCAGTTTTAATCAGATAAAAATTATCAAATGAGGAAATAAGTAGTTGACAAAAGGGGGGTATTGTGCTAACATTTAAAAACTTTAGGATTTGGAACAAAATAAACTCCATACGGCTTAAGTGTTTTTAAGCTAAACTTAAAAGGCAAAGTGTAATTTATCATTTTTGATTTATCTCTTCTAATGCTCTACCCCCAAAATGAATTTTTTCAATTGAATTGGTGAAAAAACCTTCGGTAAGCCTCCTACAATATCCTAGCAGAATTCAGGAGGCTTGCTGAAGGTATCGTTGACTATCAGTTCATGCATGTCTTTCGATCAGGTAATAGTTGTGCTCACAACCTAGCCTGACATGCTCTACAGGTTGGTTCCTTTCATTCAGCTACAACTTTAGATTTGTATCACTGTTCAATTATCTCTAGATTATTTTGCAGCGGAAAATTATAATCTCTATGTTTGTAGCCTCTTTTCATAAGCCTCAGGACATGATGATTAGACCCCCGCATGTTTGTCAAAAAAAAAAAAAAAATTGGTTCATGCTTTGGCCCCTCCAAAGATGAAATCATGGTTCCGTCCCTGGATCATCATCGAATGCCCAGTCTGAGCACTTGGGACAAATGCAGCCAAATCGTTGTCGATGGAGCCACCATTGGAACCAAAAGCTGGCCGCCACATTAAATGCCCATATTAAAAGCCCACATTTAATGCGGACACCATTACTTTAACTTCCTATCTAATCCGAACCGTATGTCGGGATCTAATGATCGACCCGGATTATAGGTAACTATATGAGTAAGAGGCCATGAGTAAGAGTATCCCTCCCCGTATATAGAGAAAACGGGAAATGAGCTGCCAGCCTATTTTGAAAAAATGGGCATCCACCAATTTGATGCCCTTAGGAGTCTTAGAATGTGCTGATTTTTTGTGAGCATGATTATCTTATCTTGGATAGAATACCCATAAAAAATCAGCACATTCTAAAACTCCTAGGGGCATCAAATGTTAGAAGTTTTATCGAGCGTTCGTTGTCACCGGTAATCTGAATTATTACATTTGATGCCCCTAAAAGTTTTAGAATTTGTTGAATTTGATGCCCCTAAAAGTTTTAGAATTTACATTTAGAATTTGATGCCCCTAAAAGTATATATATATAGGCGTGTTAGGCTGCGGCGTGCGGTGCATGCGGTGTCGCACTGCAGCCGCCTGATGCACCGCTGCGGTGCGTGCGATGCACGCAGTGATGCATCAGGCGGCTGAGGTGCAACACCGTATGCACTGCACGCCGCATTTTATCATTCCTCTCTCTCTCGCTCTCTCTCTCTCTCTCTCTCTCTCTCTCTCTCTCTCTCTCTATATATATATATATATATATATATATATATATATATATATATATATAGAGAGAGAGAGAGAGAGAGAGGGATGCTTAGGTGCGGTTTGCTGTCCGCAGCCGTCCGATGCACTACTCCGTGCATCCGATGCACGCTGCAGGTGGATCGAACGGCTGCGGACCGCGGACCGCACCTAAGCAAGGATGCTTAGGTGCGGTTCGTGGTCCGCAGTCGTCCGATGCACCACTCCGTGCATCCAATGCACGCTGCAGGTGGATCGGACGGTTGCGGACCGCGGACCGCACCTAAGTATATATATATATATATATATATATATATATATATATATATATATATATATATATATATATATATATATATATATATATATATATATATATATATATATATATATATATATATATATATATATATATATATATATATATATATATATATACTAGTAATGCCCGTGCCTGTCGGCACGCAAAAGATTTAGAGGGCGAGGATAATATTTTGAGGCATGTGACAATATTTCGAGGGTGACAAAAAAATATTTCGAGTGGCAACAATATTTCAAGAGGGATACTAATATTTTGATGGTAATAACAATATTTTTTTAATAAAGCCCATAACTTAGTCGCCCCGAACCATTGTATCACCGTGGTTCAGGATCTAAGCAACGACATCTGCCATTTCGGGTGGAACGGACGTTTTCAAATTGTTGTGATCGACATGCCATCGAGAGAACCCCAGCCCTAGGGGGCTCCCATCATTCAGGTCGGTTAATCAAACGGGAGAGGGCCGGCGATTGCGAGAATGCGAGATCTAAATGGGGTCAGGATCGCGCGTTCGAGAAGGGGCTGGGATCACTATGAGAGAGAGAGAGAGAGAGGTGTAAAGCATTCAAAAATATAGAGGGGATATGTTGTAATCATACTACTGATTTTATTAGACTAATGAATATGTGCTAGGATACATGTGGATAGGAATTGGATACTACCATATGTGCTAGGATACATGTCGATAACTGAATACTGTATATACAACTTGAAAAGTGCTCTACTATCCTCTTTTATGTAGTACTTCATGAGTTAGAAGTCTAGTCCAAGCTTGCTTTCGATCCTTTCATGCAAGCACAACCTACTCTTAAAAGTAGACCTCTCTCTCTCTCTCTCTCTCTCTCACACACACACACACAGAGCAAGCCAAGAGAATGATAACAATTTTTAGGCCTAAATGATGAAGAATCCAATTATATTCATTGAATAATAGAAATATATAATGGAATAAAACCACCTTGATAAAAGATACTTGAAATCAGAATTTCTATTGTGCATGAATGGAAATCAGAATAGAAGGAATTCAGAAAGAACCTTTGGGCCAAGACAGACACGGTGTCGGCCAAGCATTAATACATTATAGGGTGAACACTAAACCGATACTTAACTTAAGATCTCAAATAAATTTGATCACCAAGACATTTGAGGCATCGTCCTAATCCTCCTTGTTGAAATTCTCGGCAATCTTGCAACCTCATTAGGGCAATACCGAGCACATTGCTTTGAAACTCTTGCCATTGGTCCAACTATTAACGTAAAAGTTCCATTCATGCTCGTCCCTGACATTGAAGGATTTATAAAGTCAAGTCCAAATAAATCGATAAGGAGAAGAAGAGAAGGAAAAAAAACCACATTATGATGATCAATCAGACATTTTTAAAAATTCTAATACAAACAAAAAAATTTAATCAATTAAAATATTTTAAAAACTGATCAAGCAAAACAATTGTACTTGAGATTAATTAGTGAATACTTAATCATTAAACCCAAGAAGAAAAAAAAGGAGGAACAATCAATATAACCGAACCAATGAAGCACTTAACTGAACCACCGAACTGCTCGCCACCGCTGAACCGAATCACCGATGCTGCCACCGGAGCTGCTGCCGCCGTAGCCGCCTCTGTTACTCGCCGCTACCACCGGAGCTGCTCGAGAGAGATGGGAGAAGAAGCAGTGAAGGCTAATTTTAGGTTTATTACCTTTGTCAGGGACCTTAGGCTAAATAAAATCCGAGTGTGTCCTGCTCACGGGAACAATCTCTTGTCAGGGACCTCTCACACATTAACCCAAGAAAAAATACAAGAATAATTACCATAAGCATATAACCGAGGAACAAAGAAAACCTTAAGGTGAAAAAAAAATCAAAAGAACAATAAAAACCAAAGAAGGAAACTGAACAATAAAAATTATTTGCAAAATTCAGTATACACAAAAAAAAAAGATGAACACAATTAGCTACTCTCCGATCAAAACCTATTGATGTTTTTTGCATATTACCGAGGAACAAAAAACCCTAAAGTTGGGGAAAAAAATCAGAGGAACAATCAAAACCCACGAAGGAAACTAAACAATAAATTTTTTTTGTGAAATTCAATTGACAAAAAAAAAAGATGAACACAATCAGTTTGTTTTTGATAGTTGTAAGTGCTAAACAGGCTAAATGATTTATATTGAAATTAAGGTATTGTTCTTGAGATTAATAAACCCAAGGAGGGAGAGAGAGAGAGAGAAAGAGAGAGAGAGAGAGAGAGAGAGAAAGAGAGAGAGAGAGAGAGAGAGAGAGAGAGAGAGAGACCCAAAATCATGGTTGAAGTGGTGGTGATGCTCCTCTCCTCATCCAAGTCTGGGTACATCTTGCATCTGCAACCAAGACAAAATCTTGCATCTTGCATCTTGCATCAGGCAGGCACGGGGGGGGGGGGGGGGGGAGGGGAATGGGTTTCACCTGTGGGCTGCAGCGCACAGGCCAGCACAACTGCAGGGAAAGGGGGCAACTGCGATGGGTATAAAAATCTGAAAAATAAAATAAAATGAAGAGAGAGGGAGAGGGCTACCTACCTGGGTGTGGATGAAGGGGAGAGCAGCGATCGGCTTTACGAATTCCAGCTCAAGACGGCTTTGATCTCAGTCATCGACTGCGGATCTTAGATGAAGCTGCCAGAGATGAGATCAGATCGGAGACAGATCTGAGATCAAATCAGATCAAGGACTGGACCTGAGAGCTCGATGGAGATGCAACTGCGGATCTCGCTGGTTGCCGGAGATAAAGCTGTCGGATCTGCCCGGGAGAAGGAAAGAGATTAGCATTGGCATCCTTCCTCCTCTGCTCTGCAAAAAAAAAAACAAAGATCGGAAAGAGAGCCTGAGGTGGTATGGGTGTTGGCCACAGCCGATTCCATCTCAAGATGGCTTTGATCTCAGTCGTCGACTGCAGATCTGAGATGAAGCTGCCGGAGATGAGATCAGATCAGAGACGGATCTGAGATCAAATCAGATCAAGGTCTGGACCTGAGAGCTCGACGGAGATGCGATTGCGGATCTCGCTGGTTGTCGGAGATAAAGCTGTCGGATCTGCCCAGGAGAAGGAAAGAGATTAGCATCGGCATCCTTCCTCCTCTACAGAACTACTCTAGGGCGGTGCGGAGGCTGCCGGACTACTCTAGGGCGGTGAAAGGAGGGTGACTGCTGGACTACTCTAGGGCGGTGCGGAGGCAGCCGATGGGGCGTCGAGGGAGCACTAAGTATAGCTGAGGGGGTAGGGGCAGGGATCCGGGGGGCCAGTGGTCGAGGAGAGAGAGAGAGAGAGAGAGAGAGAGAGAGAGAGAGAGAGAGAGAGAGAGAGAGAGAGAAGGCGAGATCATGTGGTGAAACGGGAGGTGGGGGGTTGGCTTAATTAACGGGAGAGAGAGTGAGAGAGAGAGAGATCTTGTGAGGTGGCTTAATTGACGGGGAGAGAGAGAGAGAGATCGTATCCAGGAGGTGGTGTAACTGACGTAAGAGTGAAGAGAATCAGGTAGGAGTGGTGCGATCTTGGCCTTTAATTTTTTAACCGTCACTTCTGTTTGTATCCAACGGCTCTCTTTATCCATTCCTTGTGAAATATATATATATATATATATATATATATATATATATATATATATATATATATATATATATATATATATATATATATATATATATATATATATATATATATATATATATATATATATATATATATATATATATATATATATATATATATATATATATATATATATATATATATATATATATATATAGGGGCGGGGAGCCTGGACCTGAGGTCCAGCCTTCATGCTGCACCGGGGCCTATGATGTTGCCACGTGGCTATTTTAATCGCATCAGCCAGCTACCCATATTGATTACCCCGTACAGCAACCCCGTCCCCTCTCTCTCTAACCCTGGCCCCTCTTTCTCTCTCTCTCGTTCTCAACTGTGGTGCATGCGGCACTGCACTGCAGTTGAGAGCGAGAGAGAGAGAGAGAGAGGGGACAGGGTTTGAGAGAGAGGGGACAGGGTTGCTGTACGGGGTAATCAATATGGGTAGCTGGCTGATGCGATTAAAATTGCCACGTGGCAACATCATAGGCCCCGGTGCAGCATGAAGGCTGGACCTCAGGTCCAGGCTCCCCGCCCCATATATATATATATATATATATATATATATATATATATATATATATATATATATATATATATATAGGGTCAGGTTCAATGGACACTGTTTTTGCACTCAATTTTTTACACCGATTTTCAAAACATTAGATAGAGGTTTCATAATTTCTTGATTTTTTGTGAGCATAATCACCAAAAAATTTCTTGATTTTTTTGTGAGCATTATCCTAGATAGCACATCCACAAAAAATTAGAACATTTTAAAGCCTCTAAGTACATCAAAACTAAAAGGCTTTATCGACCGTCCATTTTAATCGTTAATTTGAATAGCACATTTAACAAGTCTAGAGGATTTAGAATGTGCTGATTTTTTGTGGATGTGTTATCTAAGACAAGATGATTATGCTCACAAAAAATCAAGAAATTCTAAAACCTCTATCTAATGATTTGAAAATCGGTGTAAAAAATTGAGTGCAAAAACAGTGTCCCATTGAACCTGACCCATATATATATATATATATATATATATATATATATATATATATATATATATATATATATATATATATATATATATATATATATATATATATATATATATATATATAGGGGCATGCTATAATGCAGCATGTGGTAAATGGGGCACTGCACCGCAGCCGTCTGATGCACGTGTTGCGTGCATGCGATGCACGCAACAGTGCATCAGACAGCTACTATGTGGTGCCGCACTTACCGCATGCTGCATTATCGCATGCCCCTATATATATATATATATATATATATATATATATATATATATATATATATATATATATATATATATATATATATATATATATATATATATATATATATATATATATATATATAGAGAGAGAGAGAGAGAGAGAGAGAGAGAGAATACGGGGTATGAGCTGACAGCCCATTTCTGAATTTGGGCTGTCAGCTCACAGCCGTCCGATCCCCATCATGGACCGTCAGTTTTTTATACAAAAAAACACACTCAGCCCCTCTCTTTCAAACCCGATATCCTCTCTCTCCCTCTCTCCGACGTCACCCCCTCCGGCCTGCTCTCTCTCGTGAGCAGCCCCCTCCGACACTGGCTCCCCGACCTCTCCCTCTTTCCGGCATCACCCCCTCCGGCCTGCTCTCTCTCTCTCTCTCGCGAGTAGCCCCCTCCGGCACCGGCTCCCCCCTCCGGCAGCATCCCCCTCCACCTCAGGCACCTATGGCAGCATCCCCCTCCACCTCAGGCACCTCCGGCAGCATCCCCCTCCACCTCCAACACCGGATCCGCCTCCCCCCTCCGGCACCGGCTCCCCCCTCCAGCGTTACCCCTCCGGCACCGACCAGCCCCCTTTCCCTCACCCTCCGGCGCCGATTCAGCCTCCTTTCCCTCTGGCAGCCATCGAGGGTGGCTGTCGGCGGGGTAGGAGGAGATCAGAGGGGAGGGGGAGCGACAGGGCTGAGGTCGAGGCCGGATCGGCACCGGAGGGGGAGGGAAAGGGGGCTGGTTGTCGGGGCTGCTGTCGGAAGCCGGTCGGGGTCAGGGCTGCTGCCGGAGGGGATGCCACCGGAGGGGGTGACACTGGAGTGAAGGCCGGAGGGGGTGACGCCGGAGAGAGGGAGAGAGAGAGGAGATCGGGTTTGAGAGAGGGGCTGAGTGTGTTTTTTTGTACAAAAAACTGACGGTTTGTGATGGGGATCGGACGGATGTGAGCTGACAGCCCAAATTCAGAAATGGATTGTTAGCTCATACCCCGTATTCTATATATATATATATATATATATATATATATATATATATATATATATATATATATATATATATATATATATATATATATATATATATATATATATATATATAAGAGATTAAAAATCCTTCATATGGGGGTAGATAATTAGATCAATTAGTTCTATTCTCCATCCGGTCCTTATGTGGACTGATGGCTCGTTCGATTCTTCAGATCAGATTGCGAGTGGAGCTTGGGTGGCTGCGACGCCGAGAGGGAAAATCTGTGTGGCGGCAGCTCATCGGTGTCTAGTTCAATCCTCTCTACAAGCGGAGCTGTGGGCACTAAAGGGAGCTCTTGAGGAGGTGGAAAGGTCAGGTTTAAGGAAGGTGGTTATTTTAACAGATGCATCTATGGCTAGGGATGCAGTGCTATTGGGTAAAGGAAGTAATGAGGAAGTGGGTTCTCTAGTTCGGGTTTGCCAAATGATATGGCATCAATTGGAAACAATCCAGATCCTTTGGGTTCCACGAACGGCTAACAATGCCGCCCACTGGATGGCCCAAGAGGCTAGATTGCATGGTCAAGAGGGTTTTTGGGAGAAGGATTTTCCTTCTGCTTTGTCTAGTCTTGTATTCGAAGACCTTCAGGTTATAATAGTATGACCGCAAGTCCATGTACCAAAAAAAAAAAAGTTCTATTCTCCATCCCAGCTTCCATTACAACAACCACCCTGATTAATTTGTGCGTCTTATTTCCTAAAACCTTATTGCCTGTGCCTTCGAACGGGAGAAACCGGTCAATGAAACTGCGTACAGCAACATGTATGGCTTTAATTGCAGCATCAGGCTGTCCAGGAGTGTTCGATTTCCCAACTATTGACCTGTGCATTCCAGCTATAGAGAGCGTATTGGTTGACATACCACCAGCAGTATATGTTGTTGTTGCATCTTTGATAGTCCCTCGAGTAGACGTAGGCATCGAAGTGATAAGAGTGGCGTCCCGCCCCCCATGAGATGTCGCAATAGAAGAGGGTCGCCCCCCAGATGTTGGGATCGAATTGCCACCAGTAGTCCTCACCATCGGGTATGTTGTGATCGCCAAGGTCGTTGTCCTCAGATGCACAATGGATATCGAAACTCAGGCCATCTCCCAATCGGTTCTGGATGGTCACCCGCTCTGCATCCAGATGGATCATCGTCAAGGTCATCAGTATCATTGATCGATCGATCAAGTTTGTCTAATTTCTACCAAGAAGATCATGAAAATTAATGACAGGGATAGAGTTGATGTTGTTTACGTTTTTCCCAGAAATGAGCAACTTTCCACTCCTTGGACGGATAATCCCAGTGATAGAGGGCAAGTTGGTCCGCACGCCACCAGCTGAATAGGTAGTGCATGCCATTGTGGCTATCCCTCTTGGCATCGTAGGCGTCGAAGTGGAAGCTGTAGCCCGCACCCCATGAGATGTCGCAGTAGAAGAGCGTGGTGCCAAAGACGTTGTTGATGAATTGCCACCAGTAATCCCCACCATCGGGTATGGTGTGATCGCCTAGGTCGTCATCCCCCGATGCACAGTGGATGTCGAAGCTCTCGCCATCTCCCAACAGATTCTCAATGGTCACCCGCGCCGCATCCAATGACCGCGTCGATATGATCATCAAAGTTATGAGCGCTAACAAGAACGTGCACATACACGTACACATATTTCCTTGCATAGGCCGTAGTTGTTACCTAGCTAGCCAGATGTATATATATATACAACATTCAGCATGATTGGGATGCAGCTGGTGTGGCTGCCAGCTTTTGGTTCGTATGGTGGCTCCATCGAGAACAATTTGGCTGCATTTGTCCCAAGTGCTCTGGCTGGGCATCTAATCACAGCATGATCGATGATGATCCAGGGATGGAACCATGATTTCATCTATGGAGGGGTCAAAGCATAAACCTTTTTTTTTTTTGACAAACATGTGGGGGTCTATTCATCCTGTCCCGAGGCTTATGAAAATAGGCTAGCTACAAACATAGAGATTATAATTTTCCGCTGCAGAATAATCTAGAGATAATTGAACAGTGATACAAATCTAAAGCTGTAGCTGAATGAAAGGAACCAACCTGTAGAGCATGTCAGGCCAGGTTGTGAGCACAACTATTTCTAGATCGAAAGAGATGCATGAACTGATAGTCAGTGATACCTTCAGCAAGCCTCCTGCATTCCGCTAGGATATTGCAGGAGGCTTGCCGAAGGTTTTTTCACTAATTCAATTGAAAAAATTCATTTTGAGGGGAGAGCATTAGAGAGAGATAAATCCAAATGAATAAATTACACTTTGCCTCCTAAGTTTAGCTTAAAAACACTTAACCCGTATGGAGCTTATTTTGTTCCAAATAGCATCCTAAAGTTTTTAAATGTTAGCACAATACCTCCCTTTTGTCAACTACTTATTTCCTCATTTGATAATTTTTATCTGATTAAAACTGAATTGAAAGGGGCAAATTTTAGTTTTTAAACTACAGGGCTAAGTGTTTTTGAGCTAAACTTCAGTGGACCCAACCCAAAATTTAGGGGGGACCATAGCCCCCCTTTGTCTATGTGTAGACAGTATCTGTTTTTCTACCACTCCACTCCGGGTCAGTGTTTTCAAAACCTGACCGGAAGGCAGGCGCACTGAAAAGGCATTCATTTCGGTCCAAATTGGTTCAAATTGATGGCTCAACTGTTTGAACAGCATGAAAATATACTTTTTCAAATAGATATTTACTAAATTCTTCAATGGCAAGATTTGATTCCTGGGTTAACGTACAAATCGGTTTATCCAAATTACCAAACCGAAGCATGTTCCGGTTCCGGTCCAATCAGGTTGAGCCGTCCAGTCCGGTTCGGTTTTCAAAGCACTACTCCGGGTTGATTGGTCGGGGCTGGGTAAAACGGGCGGCTTCGAGATCGCAACACAAAATTGTGTGTGAATAAATCGGTTAGATAATATCTTCCACATATATAGTTTTAGCTAGATATATGTACACGTTGAGTAGGATGGATATGATCACAGTTAAGCAATCTTTGTATTACTGGAATGGCGGAGCGGATTGGACATTTCCATACATACACCAATCAACGAGATTGGGAGTAGTCCACGCAGTGCCCAACATTTTTTCCCTTCTCTATTGTTTGCATTGGAGCTGCACTTGTTTCCTTCTTTCTGTCCAGATAAAAAAAGAAATGCAAAATGCTCGTCATCATGTGTTGCATGCTTTAGTGGCCGGTTACTTGTATTAAAGTTTATAATCGTTTGTGTTGGGGGATCTTTTTCGTTGGCTTGTGCGATCGTCCTGCAAGACAGAAAAAGTGAGAGAACGACTGGCTCCCTTAGGAGCGCAGATCCCCCGACACCCAAGTTAATCTAGGATGAACAAGGGAGAGCTGTGGTAGTTGGAAAGTGTTGGGGTTTTGGATTTCGAGCCCATACTTTGGAGCCGGGGGTGGTACCTTTATAGTCTTTTGCAGCCCGTCAGAGCCTGACACGTGGCGGCTTCTTCCCGCACCTTCTATGCCTCCATGTTCCAGCCCACATGGGCTTCTGACGGCCTTTGTTGTCTAGCCTGCCAGACGGTGGCGAGAGGAGATTCGTCGGTCTTGTCTTTATCAGGTGAAGATTCTAGAAAGCTCTAGTCTAGGAGGTCCTAGACCGACTCTGCCAGCTTTCGAGGACTGCAATCGTCCACGTAGCTCCATGGGGGTAGTGACACCTGTCGATTTGGCGCCACCTTACAGTAGGCAACCTCCGTGGGCAAAGGGGGCGATCTCCTTGGCTGTTGGCGTGATCAGGCGAGCTCCTGAGGGAGCTTTGGGTATTGGGTTTGATGAGCTCCTAAGCGAGCTATGGATGTTTGTAGATATCATTCTAAGTTTCATATTAACAAAAGGGGGCGATATCTTGGCGTGCGAGTTGGTCGCCGGGTGGGCTGTGAGTACCAGCCACTAGGCAACCTCTATCACGTGCAAGCTGGTCGCATGCGGTTTGGGTCGACCCTGGGTGGGCTGTAAGCCACGGCCACAGGCGGTCTCTGTCCAAGAGACGCAATGATTCGCTACTGCAAGTGCCGGGCGGGCTACGAGCACCAGCCACTGGGTGACCTCTTCCACGTGCGAGCTGGTCGCATGTGGTTAAGGTCAGCCCTGGGCGAGCTATAAGCCACGACCATAGACGGCCTCACATAGAGAGCTTAGAATTGTAGTACCTCACAAATAAGGCCTCGAGGAAGATGCTGCTCTGTCCAAGGGACGCAGAGATCCACTACTGCAAGCGCCGGGCGGGCTACGAGCACTGGCCACTGGGTGACTTCTACCACGTGCGAGCTGGTCATATGTGGTCAGGGTCAGCCCTGGGTGGGTTGTAAGACACGGCCACAGGCGGCCTCGCGTAGAGAGTTTAGACTCGCAGTACCTCATAAATGAGGCCTCGAGAAAGATGCTGCTTTTCCAAAGGACACAACGATCCGCTAAGGCAAACTCTGGGCGGGCTGTGAGCATCAGACGTAGGGCGACCTCTTCCGTATGTGAACTGGTCGCATGCGGCCAGGGTCGGCCCAGGGTGGGCTGTGAGCCACGGCCACGGGTGCTCCCCTTCCATGTGCGAGCTGGTCAAGATGGTCAGAGTGGCCTCCCTGTAAATGTTCTTTGAATTCCAAGACATATTCTTGTCCTGATGTTGCTTGCCCAAGAATCGGGATTGACCTTGATTCTCGGAACCCTCCGAAGAGGTGGTTCCTGCTCCGATCACCGAAGGTCGCCTTGGGCGTGCCCCGAAACGGGGGCGACCTCCCCAGGGACTGCTGTCTCGTTGTGCTACTCTTCTTTCTCCTTCTCTGTCAAAATCGGGATGACAATCTCGACTTGGGGTGGGTTATGTGCGGTGCCACATGCTTGATTCGTGAGAATGATGATCCAACTTCCGCTAGATTCTCTCCGTCTTTAAGGCAACGCATCGTAATCGATTCTCTTGATTTGAATTCAACGGCTCACTGTAGGGCGACAGGCCTTGAAGTCAGAGTATTGAAGTTAGAAGCTGGAGCCTGGGGGGGCTCTTTTTCTTGCTGCCTAAGGTCACCCCTTTGGTCGACCAAGGCCGCTCAAGGTGCATCCCAAGGTGAGGACGACCCTCAGGGAGACCCTGATGCCTCCACGAGTCGCCTCCCGTTACTGGCATGGTGAGAATTTTTGCACAAACATTACCCCCTCCTGAGGGAGAGGCTAAGCATAGCCCTGCTCGCTCAGGAGCCTAGCAAGGTTGTCTACGTAGACCAATTCGATCATTCTGTCTGCTGACCAGCTCTTGCTGAATAGTATTCTGCTCTGCGAAGTCACCTACAGGGTGTGACATCAGGCCGTGTAATGTGTCTTCATCATGCCTGCCCATGATTGTTGTAGCTCGTGTGTCCTGAGCATGGATTTTCTATATTAACATTAATAAAGATGACTTTGGGCATTGCTTTAATTAGAATACTGCTTTGGTATATGCTAATACACAAATAATAAATGACCCTAGGGGAGGCACATGGTGGATCCAAGCTTGGGAGACCCAGTGGACCAGTTCTGTGTAGACCTAGAACTAGTTCACAGCTTTGGTGATACCGGTCGCTTCACCGAGAATAAGTTGTTGGTAGTTAGAGGATGTGGTGAAGTCTCCACCATGGAAATGTGGGATTCCCATTCAACTGACCAAGCACGATGATCGTGTTGAATAGGAACCAAGAAGGTGTACAGTTCAGTGATTCAGACACTGGTGCATAAACCGTCTTACTACTATAGATAATCTATCCTTAATCCTGAGGGACCATGTACACTGGGCCAACCAGTTGAGTAGTGTGTGGGGGAAATATCTTCATGCCGATCCTAAGACTTTGCTCCACTAGTCAATTGAAGTTGAGTGGTAGATCTTTGGATGCTGGTTTAGAGGTGGCTCCGAAGGTTGATGCCTCAGTCACGTTGAGTTAACACATTCGATATGCAAGCTGAGAAAATTGACATAAGATGTGATCTCGGAGTTCAGCCGAAACCTACGTCTCCATGCTATAGAGTGCAACCCGAATTCACTAAAACTGTTTGCTCGCTGTGACCTCAACAATTCGAGTGTCACCGAAGTATCTCCGATCTCTTCAGAGACAAGAAGAAGATCGAGGAGAGTTGGAAGATCGAAAGACGAATTTCCAGAGCTCTGGTTTCTGAAATCAGATTTCAGATTTTGGTTCTGGATCTGGATTTGGAACTGGGATCCTCTTTCACTTGAAGGCTTTGCTATTTATAGGATTTCATGGGAGAAAAACTAGGGCAAATGGCGGTTTCTGCTATCGTATCTGGGGATTCCACAGGCCGGGCTGGTGGGTTCCGTCGTTGCATCCGGGGATCCTCCAGGCAGGGCTGATGGATCCTGCCTTAGCATCTGGGGATCATCCGGACAGGGCTGGTGGGTCCCGCAATAGTCTCGGTGGGACCACCAGGCAGGGCTGGTGGGTCCCGCGGTAGTCTCTGTGGGCCCACTAGGCAGGGCTGGTGGGTCCCGCAATAGTCTCTGTAGGCCCACCAGGCAGGGCTGGCGGGTCCCGCGGTAATCTCTATGGGCCCACCAGGCAGGGCTGGTAGATCCCGCGGTAGTCTCTATGGGACCACTAGCCAGGGCTGGTCGGTCCCGCGGTAGTCTCTGTGGGCTCACCAGCCAGGGCTGGTGGGTCCCGCGGTAATCTCTGTGGGCCCACCGGCAAGGTTGGCGGGTCCCGCGGTTGTCTCGGTGGGCCCACCAGGCAGGGCTGGCGGGTCCCGCTGTAATCTCTGTGGGCCCACCAGGCAAGGCTGGCGGGTCCCGCGGTAGTCTCTGTGGGCCCACCAGGCAGGGCTGGTGGGTCCCGCAATAGTCTCTGTGGGCCCACCAAGCAGGGTTGGTGGGTCCCGCGGTAGTCTCTGTGGGCTCACCAGGCAGGACTGGTGGGTCCCGCGGTAGTCTCTGTAGGCCCACCAGGCAGGGCTGGTAGGTCCCGCGGTAGTCTCTGTGGGTTTCTTGCCAAAATTTGCACCACAGTTACCCCCTCCAAGTTAGCTAGAGGTCATCCTGGCTGGCTTGGATTCTTGGTGCAAAAGAATAACCCCCTGTCAAGAGCATAGTCGATTGGTCAAAATTTGACCGATCGGCCAAGTTCGACCGATCGGTCAAGTTTGGCCGATCGGTTAAAATCAACCGGTGGAGCTTGAGGCGATCAGTTAAAAAGCAAAGTTCTTTGCCTGATCCAATAGAAATTGAACCAATCGGTTGAATTTATCCGATCGATCAAAGTTTGACCGATCGGTTAAATTTAACCGGTAGAGGTTGAGGCGATCGGGCAAAAGAGTCTGTTTTTTGCCCAATCCTATAGAAATCGACTCGATCGGTTGAATCTATCCGATCGGTCAAAGTTGACCGATCGGTTAAATTCAACCGGTGGAGGTTGAGGCGATCGGGCAAAAACCTAAGTATTTTGCCCGATCTAGTAGAAATCGACCCGATTGGTTGAATCTATCCGATCGGTCAAGGTTGACCGATCTGTTAAATTCAACCGGTAGAGGTTGAGGCGATCGGGCAAAAACCTAAGTATTTTGCCCGATCCAGTAGAAATCGACCGATCGGTTGAATGTATCCGATCGATCAAGGTTGACCGATCGGTTAAATTCAACCGGTGAAGATTGAGGCGATCGGGCAAAAACCTAAGTATTTTGCCCGATCCAGTAGAAATCAACCCGATCGGTTGAATGTATCCGATCGATCAAGGTTGACCGATTGGTTAAATTCAACCGGTGGAGGTTGAGGCGATCGGGCAAAAACCTACGTATTTTGCCCGATCCAGTAGAAATCGACCCGATCGGTTGAATCTATCCGATCGGTCAAGGTTGACCGATCGGTTAAATTCAACCGGTGGAGGTTGAGGTGATCAGGCAAAAACCTAAGTATTTTGCCCGATCCAATAGAAATCGACCCGATCGGTTGAATGTATCCGATCAGTCAAGGTTGACCGATCGGTTAAATTCAACCGGTGGAGGCTGAGGCGATCGGGCAAAAACCTAAGAATTTTGCTCGATCTAGTAAAAATCGACCCGAACGGTTGAATATATCCGATCGGTCAAGGTTGACCGATCGGTTAATTTCAACTGGTGGAGGTTGAGGCGATTGGACAAAACCCTAAGTATTTTGTCTGATCCAGTAGAAATCGACCCGATCGGTTGAATCTATCCAATCGGTCAAGGTTGACCGATCGGTTAAATTCAACCGGTGGAGGTTTAGGCGATCGGGCAAAAGAGCCTGTTTTATGCCCGATCCAGTAGAAATCGACCCAATCGATTGAATCTATCCGAACGGTCAAGGTTGACCGATCGGTTAAATTCAACCGGTGGAGGTCGAGGCGATCGAGCAAAAGAGCCTGTTTTTTGCCCGATCCTTTCGAAAATTATCCGATCGTCTGCCTGTCAAACGGGTAAAGTCTTCGAATGGCGATCGATCAATTTTGTTCGATCGGTCATATTTGACCGATCGGTCAATTTTAACCGATGGAGGTAGAGGCGATCTGGAGTTGTTGTTTCTTCAGGGTCGTTGCTTTGCTCGAGCCGGCGGTTCTCATGGATCGGTGATTCTTCTGGCCCGGCAGTTCAATCGAACCGGTGGTTTATCTGGACTGGCGATTCAGCTGGTCTGACGCTTCATCTGGTTTCGACAGTTTGCTTGGAAGAGAGCTTCCTTCGGATTGACGTCATGTGTCCTATTCAAAAAAATGGCTTTTGACCTGGTGACGACACGTGTCATTTCGGTTTTCACGCCAGTTTCTCCGGGGTTTATAAGCTCTTTCTGATTTTAGTTTTGCCTCATGCTTTCAAAAAAATTTCAAAGTCCAGAACTTTTTGCTCCCGAATTTCCTGCTCTTCGCGTTCTCCCGATCGGTTGAAATGGCATCTTCTGGCAGCATAAAATTCAAGAACGTCGTCCCGTCGAAGAGGGGGAAGGAGAAAGCTCCGGTGTCGCCCAAGCCTATCGGCAGAGGCAAGGGTAAAGGCGCCCTCGGTGTGCTTGATAAGAGGCACATGGGGTAGGATTTGCGTCCGCGCCTTCCAGGCCTGAGCACATCCCAAAGGCCAGCTTCATCTTGGGGCCTCTTATGTCGTTGTCGGAGGAGCCCGTCTTTGAGTATAATGTTGGCGACAAGCTCACTGATGTGAAGAGGGATAAGTGGCAGAAGTTGCTTGCCTGCTTCACTGAAGGGACTCACCGACCAGCTCCCACAGGAGTTCAATCGGCCTTCAGAATCGACAAGCGGACCATCTTCACGGGGGTCGCCAGCAAGGAGCAGGTGCTGGGGATGGTGGTCACCATTGGCCAGCTGAACTGCGGGCTGCGCCTCCCTCTGCTACCGTTTGTTGCCCGGGTGCTGAACACTTCGGGACTTTGTCTGGGGAAGATATCGAGGAATGCATAGAGGATAATATATGCATTCTGCCCGATGGAATCAGACTTCCAGGAGAAGCTCAGGGCATGCTACTCCAGCATCCCTGAAGGCGAAGTGGCCCGGATAGAGTTAGGCTACTTTTTCTACCACTATAAGTGGGTCTCGAGGAAGGATAGCCCTTTCTTCAATCTGCATGGCGTCTCCGTGCTCTGCCCGATCACCGACACTGTACCTTCCGACAATCTCTACACCGACTGGCCGATCTCCGTTGCTGGGGCATGGACTCCCCTTTCTGTGCTTGAGACTCCTCGTTCTCAGGTACACAAAGCGGTCGATATATACGCTGCAGGAGGGGACTTTGCCTGGTCGTCTGATCGAGTCAGGTGTTGGAAGTAAATCCATGGCAGAGGCCCGCAGCGGAAGCAAAGTGAAGGTCCGAGGACCGTGAGCGGTGTGCGTTACATATCAAAATTTTCATCGAAACGATCTACATATGCGTGTATGAAACTAGCATGGCAACTACGCGAACCCCTAACGACGATCTAATACAAAAGAACAATCTAGCATGTATACATGTTCTAATTATGTTAGATCTACTTGTTAGAGATCATACCTGCGTGCGGAACCTTTCACCGCGACAAATTTCTTCTTTGTCGATGGAGACGGGCTACGGATCTGCTCGACATAGCTTCGGTGCGACGGCTATAACTTTCTGTTCCGAACTCTGATTAGGCTGAAATTTAGACTGCAAGTAGCCAACTTCGAGACACAACTTTTACAACAAGTTTCACATCGTTTGGACTTCTGTAGCTCCCGGAATCATAGAAACAACACTGATTTTCTGTACAAATTCTGGACAGCAAAAGGTTGCGGGAGATGCCTTCTAGTTCACCCGATCTCACACGATGCACGGCACCTCGTCGATGGATCTCTGAGTGCCTCCATACGATGAGCCTTCTTCTTCTTCGAAACACTATGCGAGGAAGACGAGTCGCCATCCAATGACGCAAGCGAGGGAGAGAGAGACGAGAGAGGAGATGCGAAGAGAGGAGAGGGGGGCGGCTAGGGCTTCCCCATGGCTTGGGCCGGCCCTAGGGCTTGCATGGCTCATTAATTTCGTCCCCCCCTCTCTCCCTATGCCTTATATAGGGCCGGCCTTATCCTTACGGATAAGCCTAGCGGATAGGATTGACTGATTCAAACCTCTCCCTATATATCTCTTTTTTTATCTCTATCTTTTCCTTGTTTTCGAAAACGGTCAAAACCAGCTCATTTTCTGCGCCTCATGACCGACCCTTTTATCGGAGGCATCAACCTCCTGAAACTAATAGGGCCGACCTTGACCAGTCTCTCAATACTTAGGGCCGGCCCCCTTAGTGCATAGTGGCGCATGGTATGACCAAAACGCCCTTATGTCACTAGTTGGCCGTTCCTCGTGTACGAGACTTTGCTAGGCACACATAAGTGAAGTGCACCAGTGATTTCACTATTCTCTGAGGTTCCCGTAGGGTGCCCCTAGTGAAGTCAACTAGTCAACTCGCAACATATCCCGGTGCATTGCACCCATGTGGCAAAGTCCACTTATGACAAGGAATTGCTACATGCGTCTCTGCACTAACTTAGGGTTTTCCCTTAGTGCACATACGTAGCTACGCATCTACCGTGCACTAGTGCGAAGCACTCACGGAGCGTAGGCTTGGACTTCTCGCTTCCTCTAACTACATTCTGTGTTTCGAGGAGATGGTATAAGAACCGTACATAATGTCGATAAGGTGGAACCTTCAGGGACCAGGGTTCATGGCTTCCAACTCAGACTCGATCGACACACTACCCGAGTGTACCATCGATCCTCTGAGTCCGAGTTAACCTGCGTAGCCACCCAGAGTGCGACGCAGGCTGCACTCCAATTCCCCCGGACTTACTATGTTCTCCCTCATACCCCTGCTCTCCGCTTAGTATGGTAAACCCGCTGTCCCTCCACTGGTGCCATGACACAACTCGAGCGGTGGAGAATACCGTCAGACTCGAGTACTCATATGACTCGGTTCCTTCCAGGTTGACCACGTACATCGTACCTCCGATAACTCTGCCGAGTAACCGGATCCGTCACCAGTCGAACTGATGACCACCTGGCCAGGGTTTAATACGACGTAGATCAGACCAAGGAATGTACCTCCCGTTAGGGGTGTGGATAGCCTGCAGGAGTAACATGCTGATGCAACGCCAGCCGGGTAACCCAGTACACCGTGGTTTTGGATCACTGCATCCGGATCCTCACACATTGGTGCGCCAAAGCACCACACAACTGGTTAGTCCACCAGACATGGTTCCTCAGGATTTAGGACCGTTTTACCCTAAGCAGAAACACGGTTTAGTGCACCGATGTCTGCTCACCGATCTGTGCACCGTGTTGGTTCCGTTCGGCGACAGACACTATACCTGGTAATGACCGTGGTGGAGACACCCACGCTCTGTCATCCCAACAGCTTAACCTGATAGGGCGACCAACCCTAATCAGAGCTGCGAACGTATTTAGGTTACATGGGACCAGTCCCTTGAGTCTCCCACTCAAGAGAATTACCATGTAGCCATGGCTCTCTGTTCTGTAATCAGAACACGTACTAAGGTACGTACCTAGATGCAATCTTATACTATCAACCATACATAGCTAAACTAAAGGTTTTTACAAGCTGTAGACCTCACCAATTCTAACATCAGGGCCCTCAACAACCTGTTCTTGGAGTTGACTTGCGGTACCAGATCGTGGAAGCAGTTTTCGAACTGCCCGGTCCGGCATGGCAACGCCAACCTCTTCCACAGGCTGCAGGCCAGGTACGAAGACAATGACGTCTTGTATTCCGATTATGAGGAGGATCCCCAATCGGGCTAGATAGTTAGAGCTGTCCGAGTCGAGAAGAAGGCGTACGAGACGAGACACCGCTTACCGACGGAGGAGAAGCTGGTGGTGACCCGCAGGGGTCAAGTGAAGAAAAGAAGAGTCTTCAAGGAGGAGGAGAAGAAAGAGGAAGAGAAGAAGAAAGAAGAAGAGGAGAAGAAGAAAGAAGAAGAAGAAGAAGAAGAAGAAGAAGAAGAAAAAGATGAAGAGGAGGAGGATGAAGACGATGATGACGATGGCGAAGGTGGTGGTGCTGATGATGGTGATGGGGATGATGAGGAAGGAGGCGGAGGATACGGTGGCGAAGATCGAGGAGACGGTGCCGAGGAAGAAGTTTCGCCCACTCCCATCGACAAGGCTAAGGCCCGTCGGATGGAGGACGTCATGAATACGGTGGGCGACGGCAAGAGAGTGTCGTCCACCTATCACTTTGAAGAATTGAAGCACCCAATGCGCATCAGAATAAGGTACTCGGGGAGTGATATGGTTGCAAGCAACCCCACTCCCCTTACTCAAGTGCCTCCGAGAGTCCTTCGCTTGGAGGGCGCCTCGACGAGCGGCGGGTTGGAGGTTGAGCAACCTCCACTTGCTCTCCGTCCTTCGGCTGCCCAGATAGCGGAGAAGACGGCTGCCCTCATGGCCACCCTCCAACAGGCCGGCGAATATCGCGAGGAAGGGGAGATCACTCCTCTGCACGACATTCCTTCCCCCTTGCAAAGGGAGGGAGGGAGTCGCATGGAGGCTGGGACACCCCAACCTCCACCTGAGGCATCTCCCGTGAAGGAAAGGTCGACCCCCGGGGGTAAAAGTTCTAATCGGGGAAAGGGCAAGGCCGAAGCATCTCGAGTCGACGCCACAGGTATGCTTCTGCCAACTTCCCTTCTCTTTATTGCTTTTGATATTCAAAGTTCTAACTGTCAAGCCTTTGTATTGTTGGCAGATGTTCTTGTCAGCTCCGCTCAGATGCTAAGAGATTTAGGTGAGGTTGACATCAACCACCCAATGGGTATGATCCGAAAGCTCTGCAATCTTCCTGATGCTACCCTGGACGAGGCCTACAATAGGCTCGAAGTTGTGGTAAGTGCATCAGCATGACTTGGTTTCTGAGTTGTATCTTCCGAGATGTTTCTAATTTTCTCTCGGTTGTTGGCAGAACTCAGCGGTCCTAAAACTCGCTAGTAGGCTCTTCAGGAGGGCCGGTGAGCGGGGGGCTTCGGCTGAAGTCTCTCGCTTGACCGCCGAACTGAAGGCTGCAAACGAGGAGAAGGAGAAGCTGAAGGAAGCTTTGTCCGCCAGGAAGTTGCCTCTTTTTGCCCGAAAGGAAGGTCTCCGCAAAGAGAAGATTGAGAGCAAGAGATGGCTCGACAGCTACACGGCTCGGGGCCATGAGCTTCACGAATTGAAGAACAGATTCTTCAAAGTGGAGACCTTGGCCTTCGACCGTGCGGCTGAAATAAAGGAGCTGAAGGCCCAACTTGCTGCGAAGGATGCATCTTCTGCTGCTAAGGAGGAGACCCTTAGGAAGGAGCTCGAGCAGACACGCCTCGAGTGCGAGAGCTTCAGATCGACGGCGGAGAAGGCGGTGGAAGCCCTCAGGGCTCATACTAGCAGCGTCCTATCTTCCAAGGCGTCTGCAGCGAGCAAGGCTCGCGGTGGATCTGAGGGAGACAAGTCACGCGCTCCAAGTGTGGCCAAGCCCTGATGTAATCTATCTCTTTTCTTTTGCATTTGTATCTATAAACTTTGCACATGTAAAAGCTCACTTGTATTTGACAGTATGAGAAATAAAGACTTCTTTTTGGTGTTTGAAATTGAATGTCTCTTGTGTCAAATTCTTTGAATGTTTGTGCTCTGGATGGAATGTTTGAATGTACTTAACAAAATGCCTGTAAGGGGTCAAGTCGCAACTCGAGCACCCAAACTTGTTAGACGATCTAGTAATTGAAGGTTATTTAACATCTGTCTGTAAGGGGTCGTGTCGCAACACGAAATCCCAAACTTGTTAAATTGACCTGGTAATTTGAAGGTTGTTTTGTTTCACAACCCGAAATCATTTAACATCTGCCTGTAAGGGGTTGAGTTGCAACTCAAGTTTCCAAACTTGTTAAATGATCTGAAAATTTGAAGGTAGATAACTTGAAACTGCTTGAGAATTTGAGTAGGCGAGATGGATATTTGAAAATAATCTTTATTCAGCATGGAGTTTACATCAAGGATAGAACACTTTGAGATGTCTAGCATTCCAAGCTCCTGGTAGTCTATTTCCTTCTGGCAAAATCAGACGATAAGATCCTTTGCCTCCTATCGATTCGATGATGTAGGATCCTTCCCAGTTGGGAGCTAGTTTTTCACTGTTGTGCTCCTTAGTATTATAGAAGACTGCTCTGAGGACCAGGCTGCCAATTGGGAATTATCTCTTGCTAACCTTCTGATCGTAGGCTTGTTTGATCCTCTGTTGATACTTGGCAACACGAATGGTTGCTCGATCTCGTAATTCTTCAGAGAGATCAAGGTCATCGACTTGAAGCTTATTGTTAACCCCTTCTTTGATTGCTCTGGTCTTCAAAGTGTTTGATATGGTTTCTGTTGGGAGAACTGCCTCTGATCCATAGGTTAGGCGAAAGGGTGAGAATCCAGTTGATCTTCTCGGAGTAGTTTGATAGCCCTATAAGACTTCTGGTAGGACTTGCTCCCATAATCCTTTCTTGTCATTGAGCTTCTTCTTGAGCAGACCAAGGATAGCTCTATTAGAGGCTTCGGCTTGACCATTGCACTGAGAGTACCTCAGTGTTGAGTAGAAAAGTTTAGTCTTGTTGTTTAGGCAGAACTCCCAGAACTTGTCGGAATCGAATTAAGCTCCATTGTCGACAATCAGGACTTGTGGCATGCCAAATCTTGAGAAGCTGTTATGCCTGATAAACTTGATGACTTCATCGTCAGTCTCTCGGAATAGTGGCACCGCTTCAACCCACTTGGTGAAGTAATCTATGGCCAACAACAGATACTTCTTTTTGCTTGGTATTGGTGGGAAAGGACCTAAGAAGTCCAACCCCCATTGATGAAAGGGCCATAGACTTATTAATTGATAAGGCTCGTCTGCTGGGAGATGGATAGCTCGAGCGTGTCGTTGACAAGGCTCGCATCTTTGAACCACTTGGTGAGCATCTCTTGTCATTGTTGGCCAGTAGTAACCTTGAAGCTTTGTCTTTGCTTCGAGAGATCTTCCTCCCGAGTGATTTCCGTAGGCTCTGGAATGGATATCGATTAGGATTGCCTTGGCTTGCAAGGGACCAACACATTTGAGCAGCATTCCGTTATACGATCTGAAATATAGATCATCTTCTTGGAGGTTATAGCACAGGAGCTTCGATCCTTTGAAGTCTTCTAGCTTGAATTGGATCTTCTGGCATTGTTTCTTGTTTGAAGAAGTCGAAGATTGGCCATCTCCAATCTTCGAGTTCATGTGTTGTGGTAAGATCGGAGGCTGGCTGTTCTCCACCCCCAGATCTTTCTGTAGTGGCGACGATCTGCTGTTCGAGAGTAATCTTGGGTGATTCTTGATAGTCGATTTGTATTCGTCTTTCCCCGAGTGAGTCTCCAAGAACCGAGGCAGCATTAGCCAAGGCATCTGCCTCTCGATTTTCTGCTCTCGGGACTTGGATGAACTCGGTGCTAGCAAAACGTTATTGGTGATGTCGTACTAGAATCAAGTAATGCTGCATTCTTTCTTCTCGTACTGTATACTCCCCATTGATCTGCCTTATTATTAGCTGGGAGTCACTGTAGATGGTGAGTCGATCTACCCCCAGGGATTCAGTCATCTCTAGCCCGGAGATAAGTGCCTCGTACTCGGCTTCATTGTTGGTAGTGTTGAATCCGAAGAGAATGGCCTTTTGAAGGTGATCAAGTTCGAGGGATACCAAGACTATCCCAATTCCCGAACCGATTGTGCTTGAAGCTCCATCAGTATAGAGTTTCTATCGAGCTGGCGAGGTAGCAGAAGCCTCAAGACTTGGATTGGTCTTCGGAGCTACATTGAATGGAGGTTCATCTTTATCTTCGAGGCGCATATCGATATCTTCCTTCCAAGTAATGGGGTCTTCCACGGGGAAGTCAGCTAGGAAGTCAGCAACTGCCTGCCCTTTGAGTGAAGTGCGAGGTTCGAATTGAATCTCGAGAGTACTCATCTCGATCACCCATTTGGTCATTCGATCTGCTCGACCTGCCTTATCGAGGATGTCTTTGAGTGGGTGCTCTGAGACGACTGTGATCAGGTGGGAGACAAAATAAGATTGTAGACATCGTGATGCGGTGAGCAAGGCTAGTATGACCTTCTCAATCTTTGAGTAGCGAGTCTCTGCCGAGAGAAGTGTATAACTGATGTAGTAGACTGGATGCTTGGTGCCTTCTCTTCTGCTGACCAGGACCGCACTGATTGCTTGATCGGTGACGGTAAGATAGAGCCAGAGATCTTCTTTTGGGAGAGGAGCTGTTAAGATGGGAGCACGTACGAGATAACTCTTGATGTCTTGGAAAGCTTGTTCGCAAGTTGGACTCCACCCGGAGGTATCCACCTTTCGCAACTTGTTGAAGAGCGGTTTGCACTTGTCGAAAGATTTCGAGATAAATCGACTAAGGGCAGCTAATCTTCCAGTGAGGCGTTGCACTTCCTTCCGATTGGTAGGCAATGACATATCGAGGATAGCTCGAATTTGGTTGGGGTTGGCTTCGATGCCTCTCCTGGTCACAAGGTGACCCAGGAACTTGCCCGATTGAACACCGAAAGCATATATAGCTGGATTGAACTTCATACGGTAGTTTCAGAGGATTTGAAATGTTTCCGCTAGATCAGAGAGATGGCTTCCATGATTAGAACTTTTGGTGAGGAGATCGTCAACATAAACTTCGACGTTGTGTCCGATTTGATCTTCGAACATCTTTGTGACTAGCCTTTGATAGGTTGATACAGCATTCTTGAGGCCGAAAGGCATTATATTATAGCAGTAAAGACCTCGGTCAATCACAAAGCACGTCTTCTCTCGATCGTCCGGATGTAGCGGAATTTGATTGTACCCAGAGTATCCGTCCATGAAAGATAGGAGCTCGTGGCCAGCAGTGGCATCGACGAGTTTATCTATTCTTGGCATGGGGAATGGGTCTTTGGGACAGGCCTTGTTGGGGGTTGGTGAAGTCGATGCACACTCTGACCTTCCCATTCTTCTTTGGGACAACAACTATATTGGAGATCCAAGTAGGGTACTCTACTTCACGAATGAAGCCTACTGCGAGTAGCTTACTTATCTCCTCTTGAACTGCGACTTGTCATTCTAGTCGGATTGTGCGTGGTTTTTGCTTGATGGGCTTTACTCCTTCTTTGATTGCAAGTCGGTGACACGTATCATCTGGATTGATCCCAGGCATATCTTCGAAACACCAGGCGAAGACGTCAATGTTGGATCGAATGAAGGATACCATGTCTCGCACTTCTGCGTCGCTGAGACCGGTATCGATGAAGGTTTCTCGAGGGAGATCTTCACTGCCGATGTTGATTGGATTGATTTCTTTGATTGAAGGTGAAGCCTCCCACTCGATCAGTAGGGGTTCGGACAGTGGGATCTCCTTTGATTGCTACCTTGAAGAAGGACCAGCTTCATCTCTTGGTCGCTTTGGGGGAGCGAGATATATTCTGCGATCTATTTTGGCAGCGACCGCTTCGCAGGATCGCCTGGTTTGTTGATCTTCTCGGATACAGATAATACCCTCTCCTGTTGCAAATTTGAGGAGTTGGTGGTAATAGAAGGAGATGGCATTGATTTGATAGAGAAATGGTCGACCAAGGATGATGTTGTAGTTGGATGTCCCTTCGACGATAGCGAACCTTACCGAGATTCGAGTCTCTTGGCTGAGGTCGAGGGTGAATCTTGATTCCCCTATTGTTATGCTTTGCTTCCCGTTGAAGCCTGTGATCACCGTTGGGACGACTTCAAAACTTGAATATTTATGTCCCAGACGCTTGAAGCAGTCTGAGAACATGATATCGATAGAGCTCCCGGTGTCGATGAGGATGCGGTTGACGGTGCTCTAGTCGATGATGAGCTTCAGGACCAGGGGATCCCAATGTGGAGTATGGACTCCTTGAAGATCAGAGTCATTGAAGATGATGGATGGCCAATCTAGGCCCTTGACAGGTTTCTCGATCCAGGTGTCTTCTTTGTTCGCTGTAGAGTGAATGTTGAAGATGCGTCGCACTTGCCGATCCACTTCTTTCCCCGTCAAAGTTTGATTGTGCAACGCTCCGTGAATGCCAAAGACGTTAGCACTCACCGTGATAGGTGATCGACTGGTAGAGATTTGATGGATCCAGCAAGCTTCTTTCCCCTTTGCGGAAGGTCGGCGTTGGTCTTGTCCGCATTTGACAAATTCTTGGAGATGGCCCTCTCGTAGCAAGTCCTCGAGATGATATCTCAGTCGATAGCATCGGTCGGTAAAATGGCCATGGCTGTGGTGAAAATCACAGTAGACTGTTTTATCAGCCGTGACCTTTGTATCAGCCTGTAGAGGAATCGGCCTTCAGAGGAACTCCTCATATTGAATTCGATCGAGAATATGCTCGATCAGTAGAGTCCAATCCGTGAATATAGTCTTCTTCGAAGGGGATCTGTGTCCGTCGTTCCTTGATCGCTTGGATGCAGGGGGAACCACTGTCTCTGCATTGTGCGCTTTGGCAGCATACTTCGGAGCTTCTCTTTTAGCAGGTCGTCGCTTTGTTTCTCGTCCCTTTCGAGCGACCTGATTGTCTTCAACTTTGATCTCCCTTTGGATTCGATCGAACATCAAACCCAGGGAAGGGGGAGGATTGCGGGTGAAGTCATTATAGATGTGCAGATCGAATTAGAGAGCATTCTGGAAGGCTAACATGATAGCCTCGTCATCCAGATGCCATCCTGAGAGAGCGGCGTGCTCATTATGGAATCTTCGTGTGAAGCTGTGGAGATTCTCGTCAGCACCCATCCTTAGCCTGTACAGGGAGTCCAGCTTCTTCTCCGGCTTCAAGTTGAGCTGATAGTTTTGCATGAAGTGGTTAGCCAATACTCCGAACTGGGTGATGGACCCAGCCCGAAGGTTGTGGTACCAATCGAGAGATGGTTCATCGAGGCTCCCAGTGAAGGTGCGACAGAGCATGTTGTTCTTTTCCTCATGCGGCGTTAGAGCTTGCTTGAAGACCAGGATGTGGAGAGTCGGATCTCCTTTGAGGCAATTGAATTTGGGACGAGTTGGAGTTCTCCACCCCTTTGGAAAGGTCGATTGAAATAAGCTCCGATGGAGAGGTCCAGCAGAAGAATACCCTTCTCTACGACCATGCCCTCGACCTGGATGCAGATCGAGGGGCAAGATCGAGAGGTCTTGTTCGGGTCTTTGAGTAGTTGCCGGATGGAGCCGGTGACGAAGATCCATTCCAACTTCATATTGGAGTGGGAGGGATGGAGAAGCTCTGCTCTTTGAGGGTGCCCCTTTCATCTGATGCCTCCCTTGTAGGTTGGGCTTTGACTGTGTTTGTCTGACACAGTTGTGACCAGAAGATGATCGAGAGGACTCATCATCGCTACAATCCCAGACACTCTACTTCCATGGAGCTGCAGAGGGGGTTGGGTTGCGATGAATCCTCTCAAGGGCAGCGGTGCCCATTGACCTTCGTGGTTCGGAGTGAATCGATTGCCATGGCGGATCAACTCTTTCGCTGAATGAAGGGATGGGGAGAGCAATTCCGGCCTCGGAAGCTACCTTCTTGAGAGTGTCCCTTTCAGTTATGAGGGTGGCATTTTGTTTGGCCAATTATAGCAGCTGAAAGTCAATCGTCGAGATTTGGTAGGTAGATGGCGGGTCTTCAGCAAGAGCATGGGCAGTTTGCCCTATTGACTGTCGAGGAGGTGGTGCGATCGGTCGATCGACCGATCTCCTGCTTTCCGAACGAACCCCCATTTCGGGGACAGTGAGGGGCTGCCCGAAGTTAAGCCATTGACTCATTGAACGAGTCTCCGGACGAGGCTAACGTGTGTTACTTCCCTCTGGATGATCCTGATGCTTCATCCTCGCCATTTAGTGAGAGTGAAGGATGCAACAAGATTGCCGGTATCCTAACAGTTGTCTGCTCAACCGAAGGGGCTGGGAAGTTTGACTATCTAGACCGGTTGTCTGCTCAACCGATCTGATGTTTGTTGCAGAGCGAACTTGGCTTCTCGCTCGATCCCACAACCGGCGCCAAACTGTGGGGGAAAAATCTTCGTGCCGATCCGAAGACTTCGCTCCACCAGTCAATTGAAATTAAGTGGTAGATCTTTGGATGCTGGTTTAGAGGTGGCTCCAAAGGTTGATGCCTCGGTCACTTTGAGTTAACACATTCGATATGCAAGCTGAGAAAATTGACACAAGATGTGATCTCGGAGTTCAGCCGAAACCTACGTCTCCGTGCTATAGGGTGCAACCCGAATTCACTAAAACTATTTGCTCATTGTGACCTCAACAGGTCGAGTGTCACCGAAGTATCTCTGATCTCTTCAGAGACAAAAAAAAGATCGATGAGAGTTGGAAGATCGAAAGCCGGAATTCTAGAGCTCTGGTTTCTGAAATCAGCTTTCAGATTTTGGTTCTGGATCTGGATTTGAAACTGGGATCCTCTTTCACTTGAAGGCTTTGCTATTTATAGGATTTTCTGGGAGAAAAACTAGGGCAAATGGCAGTTTCTGCTGTCGTATTTGGGTATTCCATAGGCAGGGCTGGTGGGTCCCGCCGTTGCATCTGGGGATCCTCCAGGCAGGACTGGTGGATCCCGTCGTTGCATCTGGGGATCCTCCGGACAGGGCTAGTGGGTCCCGCAATAGTCTTGGTGGGACCACCAGGCAGGGCTGGTGGGTCCCGCGATAGTCTGTGTGGGCCCACCAGGCAGGGCTGGTGGGTCCCGCAGTAGTCTCTGTAGGCCCACCAGGCAGGGCTGGCGGGTCCCGTGGTAATCTCTATGGGCCCACCAGGCAGGGCTGGTGGGTCTCGTGGTAGTCTCTGTGGGCCCACCAGGCAGGGCTGGTGGGTCCCGCGGTAGTCTCTGTGGGCCTACCAGGCAGGGCTGGTGGGTCCCGTGGTAGTCTCTGTGGGCTTACCATGCAAGTCTGGTGGGTCCCGCGGTAGTCTCGTTGGGCCCACCAGACAGAGCTGGTGGGTCCTGCGGTAGTCTCAGTGGGCCCACCAGGCAGGGCTGGCGGGTCCCGCGGTAATCTCAGTGGGCCTACCAGGCAAGGCTGGCGGGTCCCGTGGTAGTCTCTGTGGGCCCACCAGATAGGGCTGGTGGGTCCCGCGGTAGTCTCTGTGGGCCCACCAGGCAGGACTGGTGGGTCCCGCGGTAGTCTCTGTGGGCCCACCAGGCAGGGCTGGTAGGTCCCGCGGTAGTCTTTGTGGGCTTCTTGCCAAAATTTACACCCACATAGTGCTTTGATGTGCCAATGTGTACAGACCTTCTATAGTCCAATACCACGGTACGTTGGGTTACCCGGCTGGCACTTGAGTGGGATGCAATCCCTATAGGATATCCAATGTCCAGTGTTGGATGGGTGCGTTTTGATGAGTCAATCTGTCCACACAATTAACCCAGGCCTGGTGGTTTTCAGTATGATTGACGACGTTCCAGATGCTAGGCATAGCACGGGAAGGTGTGTAGTTTTATAGATGATAAGTCATCAAATCCTAGTCAGATGATCTATCGGGATCTGACGGTGCTTCCCACCGCCCGAGGTGTATCATGGCACCAGTAATAGGATGGACTAAGGATTATCAGAATATAGTAGAGAACAGAGTTACGAGGGAGTAACATAAGTTTAGGATCACTAGAGTTCAACTTGCATCGCACTCTGGGTGGCTACGTGGGTTAATCGGATTATGGCTGAGTAACGAAACTTTCGGTGTGTCATCGAAACAGTTAATCAGGGATCCGATTGGAACAAGAGATCCTGAACCCTGAAGGTTCTACACTGTCATTGCGTATAGGAATTATTCCCTGACCTGGTTGGATACGTTGGATGCGAAGTAGCATAATGGAGCACAAACCCGGAACCTAAAAACCTAATTCACATATGTTAGGGGCCGTAGGGGTATTTTGGTAAATACTGAAATATGGCTCAGAACAAGCCCGGAGCCTAAGAACCTAATTCTCTAAGTAATAAACTTCTTCCATCAAGAAATTTTAAGATGATATCTCCAACTACTTCAGCCTCTGCCACGGCCTCAGTTCCCATGCTCAGGATGATCTTCCCATCATCCAGTTTTCTTGTCTCCTTGAACCCCTACAAATTATTGCAAGCATGGTTAGTGGAACCAGAATCCACAATCCATGACACTGGAGAACAACTGGATGCTATAAGGGATTCTACTATGTGGATTTGAGATATACATGTCTCAGTCTTCTTGGGACCCGCGCGGCAGTCACCCTTCCAGTGCCCCTTCTTGCCACATCAGAAATATTTTCCTTTGGGCTTCACCGGACCATCCTATTTAGGAACCTGCAACTGCACCAGGCCCATTTTCACGGGCTTCTTAGACTTTCTTTTAAGAAACTTGCCTTTGGCTTTCAGAGAAGGCTTCCACTCTATGTTTAAGGATTGGGCTCCTGTCTTCATCCCATCCTCTGCAGCCTGAAGCATCGCTAGGAGATCTGTGTTAGTCATCTCGAACCGGTTAAGGTTAAAGTTGGTAACGAAGCCCTCAAACGTTCCTGACAGAGATGCAAGAAAAATGTCGGGCTGAATCTCTGCATCCAAGATGACATCGAAGGAACCAAGTTCATTCATATAGCCAAACAATTTCAGCATATGATCCCGAAAAGTACCCTTTGCCATCTTCGTAGACACCAATTTCTTAATGGTCATGTAGCGAGTTACTCGACTATGACCCTCGAACATTTTCTTTAAATAGAGCATCATGTCTGAAGCGAAGGTCATGTCTTCGATTTGTTCTAAAGGACGGTCTGCAAGGATGCCACTATATAGCACTTGTACATCTCATTAGCAACTAACCAATCTTTTCATTCCTTCAACTGGGCCTCAGTAGCACTTGGTCCCGGTATGACCGGTTGAGGGATACTTAGGACAATTAAGTGTTTGACAATCCTTAAGACGAGCATTAGGTTACGCTTCCAATCCTCGTAGTTTGTTATCATTAAGGATAGAGGCAAAGGGGTCAAGCTTGGTCATGATTTCTGTAAACAATGGTTTAAAGCAAAAATTAGGGTCTACTACAATCTATTTTATGAAATTTAAAAATAGATAGTGTTTACTCCAGCCGCTATGTCTTCACTACCTCAAGTGGAGACATCCAGGAATCTAAATTCCTTGGGCTCGAGCACTGAGACTATCGACCTTGAATTGGAGACAGCATCTCGGTGAGAGCATGCAACCGCTTCTGCCAACGGGTTATTTACGACCCAGTCTTCATCATAATTACCCATGGCAAACTAAAAGACCTCCCAGTCTTCTTTTGGCCAGCTTTATATGACCCGCCATGCGCAGCAACGACGGCTTCACACAAGCTTTCGAATGCTTCCCACAAATCTAGGTGGTGTCGGCAGGGGAGTTCATAGGCTCCCGCGGTGCAGGAAAAAACCATCACCCACTGCCACCGGCATCCTCCATGTCCCGAAGGAAACCACTAGGCAAACCAGTATGGAAGGAAACACAGCTCTCACCCGGTGGGAATATCGAACTGTGTACCTCCCACCCAGACCCTTAGCAGGTTGATTGTGGAGGCCAGGGGCTCCCCTTTGGAGGGAACCTCTTACACATCCCTTCTTTATGAGGCTTTATGCATATCTAGAAAGGTAACGACCTCCTAGACTTGACCCTGGATTATCGTGCTCCCACTAGAATTACAAACCTTCCCATAAAGCATTAGTATCCTTGGAAAATATCATAGTCCCTACCTTGAATACTCAGTTTTTGCCTTTCTTGCAAGAATCACATTACATAGATTCCACGGATCCCGATACTTCACTAGTTTGTCCATAATCCTAAGATCTGGAGCCTAGCCTAAGGTCAACGTGGAAAGGACTCCCACTAGAATGTCGCCTTATTCACAATTTGATGCCTGATGTCATAGTAGACCTCATCTCATTACAGGTTTCGATGTTGGCCAAATAGGGACATCCGACAACCTCCGTCGGACCTCAACCTAATGGTGGCATAACCAAATCGTGATGAGTTCACACTACCATCAAATGTCAACTAGAAACGGGTATCACTTAGTAGAATCCTAACCTACCTTGGTCACTAGGACCATGTGGGAAAAAGGCTTCCCACTAGGGTTATTATACTTCTTATGGGGATATTAGCTATCTTTAAACAAATCTAACATTGTGTCTATCTAGGTGCAAAATACTTAGCTACCTGAACTACCACGAGGGCGGTTACCAACTTTTCTTTTAGTTAGCCATCGGATTCGCACGTGTTAGACTATATAGAGACACCGATGAATCCATAAGCTAAGTAATAAGTCTAAGCCTGATCTAGAGACTAACTCACAAGCAAGATAGATAATTAAATTATCATCGGGGTTCTCTAAACACTAAGTAAAGAGAACAATAGAAAAAATATCCAAACTGAATCAAGTCCAGGGTCCGACCCCTGAACCTGAATAGCATAGCCAAGATATCCTATTCTTCTGTTCTGCACAATCTCCGACGACGATCCCGATTATTGCCAATGTGCACGCTTTCGCCGGATCTTTGCACTCCATGGTACCGCTTGCCCGAACCGTGGATCTAGTATCATCTCCTTCTTCCTGTGACCAAAAAACTAACACGCTCTGAGCAAGTGCTCGTTCGTGTACAATTTCGCTAGAAAGAAGAAGAAACAATCCTATAAAACATGGCCAAGGAACCGATGGTGGTCAACATCCACCCCCTCCCATTTAGAGCCTTAAAATCCGCAAGCACAGTAATAATCAATGCAAAAATTAAATCTAGGGTCTGACCCCCGGAGGCATGCAACCACAGATTATTATTCAGCACGTTACCTGTAAAGTGACGATACATAGCACAATCCATATGCATGATCTACGCCGAACCCCGACGAAAACATATGTCATTATATATTTACATGATGTTTTCATGAATTCATGCATGAAACACACACCGAAGTGTGCTTTGATACAAATTATTAGAATTAAATCCTATTATCAAAGTCACAGCGGAAGTAAATGATAGATCCGAAGATCTTACAGTATATGTTTCATTATAATTAATTCTACAAAATAATCTACATGCAAATCTATGATCTTAGCATATGTACGGACACCCTAGAGGCATACTACGATCTACGGAAGACATGCATGCATCTAGTTAGGTATTTAGAATCATTATACCTTATGGATCTATGATCCGAAGAGAACGGAACGATGATGAACTGCACGTGAATCGCAAGGGAAGCTGTCGAATGGCACCTTGTCCTTTGAGAATGGAGGAATCCTCGAAGTCCTATCTCTGAGTGCAAGGACTACGAGCCGACGGAGAAATTCATTGCGAAGACGATGGCGAGCCACAAGATCTCCTCCTTCTCTCTCTCTTCTTCCTTCTCCTTCCTTCCTTCTTCTTCTTCCTCTTTCTTCCTTAGCCGAAACCACAAAGAGGGAGAGAGGGAGAGGGGGACAGTTTTTCTGGAGAGATGAGAGCTTGGGTCGGCCCCTCCCTCTCTATTCCTCATATAGGGCCAGTCCCCTACTACTATACACAAGTTAAGGCTGGCCCTAAGGGGATTAGGATGAGGGGGGGTAGGTTTTAGGGTTTCAGCATGCCTATCGTGAAGCCTGGACGAAAACGCCCTTCACGAAAAGTAAAACACTGTAAGAGAGATTGAGTGAGGTGCGCTATTCGAAATCGAGTTCCGTTAGCGCCTATAAGCTTCTGGAATTATTCTGCTCATTTTAAGATTCATATTCAATATATTCTGAGTCATATTTTAGTATTTACCAAAATACCCCTATGACCCCTAACATATGTGAATTAGGTTCTTATGCTCCGGGCTTGCGCTCCATCGCGCTACTTCACATCCAACGTATCCAACCAGGTCGGGGAACAATTCATATATGCAACGACCGGGAGGAACCTTCAGGGTTCAGGATCTCTAGCTTGTGGGGGGAAATTTCCGAGCCGCCTTGATCGGGAACCCCCACCCCACAGCCTTGATTGAATTGGATTGTTTGTAGAATTAGAGATTAGAAAGTAGAGAGATAGGATTGACACGTGGAGTTGTTGTCGAAGTTCGGTCTTACGACCTACGTCTCCGGGCGAGAGGTGCCACCTGGTTTCCACTATAATAAATATAAAGATGGGGAAGCGTTCTCTCGACAGGCCGAGAGAAGCCTTTTACAGTGGGGGTTGCACGGAGCAATAAGAAAAGAACTAGGAGGAGAGAAGTAAGCTCTAGCTCTGGATCCACTCTTCCACTGATTGAATGACCAACCCCTTTCCTGGATGCCTTGGGGGTCCTTTTATAGCGTAGGCACGTGCCCGATATGGCAGTGATGATGTGGCGCTGATGATGTGGCACTGGTTCTGGGCCTCCTTGCTGGGCCCTTATTGGGCCGTTGCTCGGGCCCAATAAGGGGTAGGGCTTGATCTGCGAGCCTCGTAGAGTGGGCCCATGTGAGCCCAGGCGGGCTTACCCATTTGGGCCGTTGCGCGGGCCCATGCTGCTCTGATCTGGTCTGGTACAATTTTTGCACCCACAGTTACCCCCTCCCAGTCGGGTCAGGACCCCCTGGGTCGGCTGGGATTCCAAGGTGCAAACGCTTTAGGATCCTGGCGTGGTTGGCGAGGGTTGTCGGTGCCGCGGTTCGTATTAGCAGAGCCTTCTTCCGCCGATGCCGAGACTCTTTTTGGCGCGAGCCAAAAAGTCTCGGTTTTGCGAGGGGGTGTTTCTGAAAAAACAGTGCGTTTTCCGACCGAGTGGATACCGAGAGGGTACCGAGTGCATACCGAGTGGGTACCGAGAGCATACCGGGTGGGTACCGAGACCCTTTTGGTGCAAGCCAAAAAGTCTCGGTTTTGCAAGGGGGTGTTTCCGAAAAGGCAGTGCGTTTTTCGACCGAGTGGATACCGAGAGGGTACCGAGTGCATACCGAGTGGGTACCGAGAGCATACCGAGAGCATACCGAGAGGGTACCGAGAGCATACCGAGAGCCTTTTGGTGAAAGAAGAGTTTTTATCTTTTTCCTTTCTTTCTTTCTCTCTTTCCTTTCTTTGCTTCTCTCTTTCCTTATTTTGCTTTTGTTCACGTGAGGCTGCACCCCGCTCTCTCTCTCTTTCCATTCTTTGCTTTGACTCAAATGGAGTGGACGTCCCTCTCTCTCTGTCTTTCCCGGGCGGCGAAAGATGTCGGTGAACATTCAACAGCTCACGGAGTCGACCTTCAGCGTCACGCTCGACGGCGACGTGATCTTCACCACCGTGACGTCCTCAGGCGCTGAAGTCGAGGACTGGCTCAACGAGACCCTCCACATCCACCGCCACCGCCTCTCTAGCCTCGTCGTCGGCCTCGACGTCGAGTGGAGCCCCGCCCAGAACCCCGTCGCCGTCCTCCAGCTCTGCGTCGGCCGCCGCTGCCTCGTCTTCCAACTCCTCTATGCCGACTACCTCCCTGCCCCGCTCTCCGACTTCGTATCCGACGAGCGCTTCACGTTCGTGGGCGTCGGGATCGACGAGGACGCCGAGAAGATCCTGGACGAGCAGGGCCTGAGCGTGGTCAACACGGTGGACCTGCGGGGTTTGGCCGCGGAGAGGATGGGCCGGCAGGAGCTGAAGCAGTCGGGCCTCGCGGGGCTGGCGGTGGAGGTGATGGGGGTCCGCGTGGAGAAGCCGAGGAGGGTGACCATGAGCCGATGGGACAGCGTCTGTCTGAACTGGGATCAGGTGCGCTACGCTTGCATCGATGCTTTCCTCTCCTTCGAGATCGGGAGGAGGCTCTTCAATGGCGAGTTCTGAAATTGAGGCAATGTGGATGTTTGTGTGTGAAATGTGAATCAATGCTGGTTTGAATGGTAATTAAGCGTTTCTTCTTCTGAAATTGTGATTTCTTCATGATTTCTCTTTACTGCTTCATTCTCAACCTCTCTTCTTCTTGCTCTTCTTGTTCGCGGACTTCTTGAGCCGCTCCTCGAGCTCAGCGGGCTTGCCCCGGGCGGCACGGTCGCCAAAGCTCCGGGGGTCGATCTTGCCCCAGAGGGACTCCGGCTCGCCGGTGGGCTCGTGGGTGTCGCGGGGGCGGGAGTCGGTGGTGAGGACGAGGCTGGAGTTGGCGCGGTACTCGTACTGCTTGAATCGCGCGTGGGCCTCCGCGCCACCGCCCAGATGGGCCATGGCTCACGATTCTGGTCCACGACGGCCGGTGCGTCGACGACCTCTCCCCCTCGGGGGCTAGGGGTCGGTGCGTCGCCGGTGTCGCGGAGGACGTGAAGATGCGGGGGAAGGCTTTGCCCTGAGTGAGGAGCTTTGCGAGCCAAGTTGAGGGTATGAAAGAGTCCTTCATTATTGTGGCGAGCGGGATTGCGAGGTAGCTAGTGACGAGTTGATCTCCGGTTGTCTGTCCGACCGTCCCAGGGGAAGGCTTCAAACTCTTTCGGCCACCATGTCCTTTCGTGCGAGTGTCAGATCGATGCACATAAGGCCTCAAATGTCTTCTTTGGAGAAAAAGGCCTCAAAACCTCTCGACAGCCATAACTTTTCGTACGTGCGTCGGATCAACGCGTATAAGGTGCCATTGTGTAGGCGCTGAAAAAACGGTTAAAGTGGACGTGAAACATCATATACCTTGACGAGTAACTTTTCCAGTAACCACCTTCATAAAGAGATGACTCTAAAGAACGCGTTGACCGAGTGTCCTACGCGCGTCTTGAAGAGGCATCGATACGGTAACTCATCCGTCTCTGTTCGACACCCAACTGCACCTAGTTACTGTATTCACTAGGGACTGCAGTCGGGCCCTAGTGATGACGCGGCGGTTACCACGAGTCCACCCCCAGATAAGAAGGAGGAATTTTGCTTGTGAAGTTTGTACGGCCAACTCAATAGGTTAGGTGGAGATGCTATTCAACCAATCCCAATGGAAGGTAACTCTTCGTCTTTGGTTGATCCTTGTGTGCGAATGCCACTTGAATGAGATTGCCTAATAAGTTTGGATGGCGCCGAGCACCCCCCCCCCCCCTCGGTTTTCTATCGAAACCGAGGGGTGGGCTGCTGATGGTGTGCCGTCGCACCCTCCCCAATTGGTTTTTCTGCGAAATCAAGGGGGGGCTACTTGTTAATGCCAACACACACCCCCTCTCGGTTTTCTGATGAAACCGAGTAGTGTGCTGATGGTGTACCGTCACCCCCTCCCCACTTGGTTTTTCTGCGAAACCGAGGGGGGGCTGCTTGTTGATGCCGACACACACCCCCTCTCGGTTTTCTGACGAAACCAAGGGGTGGTTGTAGCTGATGGTGTGCCGTCACCCCTTCCCCACTCGGTTTTTGTGCGAAACCGAGGGGGGGCTGCTTGTTGATGCCGACACACACCCCCTCTCGGTTTTCTGACGAAACCGAGGGGTGGTTGCTTGTTGATGCCGACACACACCCCCTCTCGGTTTTCTGACAAAACCAAGGGGTGGTTGTAGCTGATGGTGTGCCGTCACCCCTTTCCCACTCGGTTTTTGTGCGAAACCGAGGGGGGGCTGCTTGTTGATGCCGACACACACCCTCTCTCGGTTTTCTGACGAAACCGAGGGATGGTTGCTTGTTTATGCCGACACCCCATTATTGGGGCTGCTAGAAGAGGCCAGAAAGTGTCGGTATCGAAAATAGTGTATTTTTCGAATTTCAGCCCCCTTTGAAACCGACACTTTTTCGGTAAAACATTGGTGCGCGAGGATGTCGGTGAGGGACAATGCTACATTCGAGGGGGTTTCTTAGAGATAATCTAGGATGACGCCGCATGATGGCCAGCCGATCTTCACCCAATGTATTACCGCACCTGGTTACTGTATTCACCAGGTACTACGGTCACGTGAGGGTGTTGACTTGGCCAGGATCAAGAAAGCACCATTTTATCCCGTGTTATCCACCGTCGACTGCACCAGTGTGGAGACACGCACTGACAGAGTCAGACCAACCACCCCCTGACCGGTTTGGAACCGTTAGTCGTCGAAAAAAAGATGATGGTCAGTGACAATCTGATGCTTGGACCTGAGTGACAAGACTAAGCTTGGACTTTTGATCGAATGTCAATACGTCGGCGACGACGTCTCGGACTTTGTCTTCGAATGCCAAGGGCTGGGCCTTGGGCTTGTAGAGTGCCAAGGCGTTGGTCGCCTCGAACTTTGTCTTCAAGTGCCAAGGGCTGGGCCTTGGGCTTGTAGAGTGCCGAGGCGCTGGTCGCCTTGGACTTTGTCTTCGAGTGCCAAGGGCTGGGCCTTGGGCTTGTAGAGTGCCGAGGCATTGGTCACCTCGGACTTTGTCTTCGAGTGCCAAGGGCTGGGCCTTGGGCTTGTAGAGTGCCGAGGCATTGGTCGCCTCGGCCTATGTCTTCGAGTACTATGGGCAGGGCCTTGGGCTTGTAGAGTGCCGAGGCATTGGTCACCTCGGACTTTGCCTTCGAGTGCCAAGGGCTGGGCCTTGGGCTTGTAGAGTGCCGAGGCATTGGTCACCTCGGACTTTGTCTTCGAGTGCCAAGGGCTGGGCCTTGGGCTTGTAGATTGCCGAGGCATTGGTCACCTCGGACTTTGTCTTCGAGTGCCAAGGATGTCTCCTTAAACTTGGTGCATGTCAAAGCGGCGACGTTTGCCTTGGACTTATTCTCTTCGCCTCGGATAAGTATAGTTGATAGTTTAGCTTGACCTGGATTGTCAGGAGCATTTTTATCTGACTTTCGCCTTGAAAGGGCGTAGCCGAATTGCCTTCGAGCTTCTGACTTGAATGGGCGGAATCGAAGGTCTTTGGTTGACCTGGGTTGCCAGGGGCCTTTTATCGGACTTTAGCCTCGAGAGGGCGTAGCCGGATTGCCTTCGAGCTTCCGACTTGAATGGGCGGAATCGAAGGTCTTTGATTGACCTGGGTTGCCAGGAGCCTTTTTATCGGACTTTTGCCTTGAAAGGGCGTGGCCGAATTGCCTTCGAGCTTCCGACTTGAACGGGCGGAATCAAAGGTCTTTGGTTGACCTGGGTTGCCAGGAGCCTTTTTATCGGACTTTAGCCTCGAGAGGGCATAGCCGAATTGCCTTCGAGCTTCCGACTTGAATGGGCGGAATCGAAGGTCTTTGGTTGACCTGGGTTGCCAGGCGCCTTTTTGTCGGACTTTAGCCTCGAGAGGGCGTAGCCTTATTGCCTTCGAGCTTCCGACTTGAACGGGCGGAATCGAAGGTCTTTGGTTGACCTGGGCTGCCAGGAGCCTTTTTATCGGTCTTTAGCCTCGAGAGGGCGTAGCCGACTTACCTTCGAGCTTTCGACTTGAATGGGCGGAATCGAAGGTCTTTGGTTGACCTGGTTTGGCAGGAGCCTTTTTTTTTTATGCCTTAACATGGTGGAATCGAACTTCGAGAGATTTGATTTTGAGAAAAAAAGACACTTTATTGATATAACAAAGTTGCAGTTACACTTTTTCAGAGGTTGCCCCGCAGACGTTACGATTATGCATCGACGTATTATATTGACTTTCTTTTCTCCACTGCTGCAACCTCTCCTACTCTTGACCTGGTTCCTTATTAGCGAGGTAGCCATCGAGCCGCCCTTCTTGGATCAGGTCTTCGATGTGATGCTTTAGCTTTCGACATGTAGAGGTTGGGTGGCCATGGCTGCGATGAAACTCACAGTAGGCTGTCGTATCTCCCGCCTGGTCAGAATTTGGAGGGAGAGTCTGTGGCCACTTGCAAAAGGGCTCGTTCTGCAAGTAGGCGAAGATGTCTTCAATGGAGGTATTCAGCTCAGTGAATACCCTTTGCTCCCTTGGAGCTCGCCTCTTTTCTGCTGGAGGGGCTTTCGGATCTTCATTGTACCTTTTGGCCTGGGCCTTTTGGTCGGACGCAGCATGGGCAGACTTCTTGTAGTGTGCTTCATTCGGGGCATCCTCATCCTTCTTATGTCGGGAGTCATGAGACTCGCGGGGCTCGCGTAATCTTCTGGCCCGCTGATTGTCTTCCACCTCTATCTTCCGCTGTACGCGCTTGAACATCGCTTCCAGGTTACTGGGAGGATGCTGGATGAAGTCGGTGTAGACGTGGAGCTCTGGCCGGATAGCATTCTGGAATGCCAGCATGATGGCCTCCTCATTGTGGGACCGACCGGTGAGCTCAGAGTGCTCATTATGAAACCTCATCGTGAAGCTCCTCAGAGACTCATCGGAGCCCATCTTCAGCCGGTAGAGTGTATCCAGCTTCTTTTCCGGCTTTAAGTTTAGCCGGTAATGGTCCATGAAGAGTTCAGCCAATTCTTTGAATATGGTCACCGTACCGGTAGGCAGTGTGTGGTACCAGTCGAGGGCAGGTCCCTCGAGGCTTCCTGCAAACATACGGCAGAGAACATGGTTCTCATATTCGTAGGGCGTCAGGGCCTGCTTGTAGGCTAGGATATGGAGAGCAGGGTCTCCCTGGATGCAGTTGAACTTTGGTAGGTTCGGTGTTCGCCAACCCATAGGAAATGGTGTTGCAAGAACCTTGGGATGCAGTGGCCCCACCGAGGTGATTAGTTGCCTACGGTCTTGATGGCGGCGTCCCACGTCGGTAGTATGCCTTAGCCGGTTGAGCAGTTTGCGAGCATCTGTTGCTTTTGTGTGCGAAGGGATAGAATGTCTAGTGGACCCTGTTGACTGAGGTGATCCTTCTCCGCGATAGTTGGGCGCACCGTTGACATCGAGGCGATCCCACACTGTTTGCCTTGGTGCTTGTGTGGATACTTGATGCCTCTTGATACGTGGCACATGTGACTCTTCAAGATGATGAATCACGGCTGGGCGAGTCCTTGGTTGGTCTTCATCAGCAGTTGGAGAGTTGTGGGCCACAACCCCCGCTCTTTCAGCTACCTTCTTTAGGGAATCCCTCTCTTGCTCGAGGACTGCGTTCCTCTTGAGAAGGTTCAACAGCTGGAAATCAGCAGCCGAAATTTGGTATGTAGTTAGATCGTTGTCCCCTTGGGTGGCGTGCTCTTTGCCAGATCGACGCCTCGGGAATGACGGGTCTCGCCGATCGCTGTGCCCTTCTGGATGGCTGCCTTGCGGCCCCAGCCGCTCCCGAACATTTCTTCGGTTGGTTGCAACCAAGACTTCTTGTTCTTCTTCGATCAGCATATCGTTTGTTCGTTTAGCACCCGCCTTTGGTGGGTTGGTGCTGGCCTTCACCATCGAGCGTGTTGATGTCGGCGTGATGAAGGCGTTGAGGTTGATTTAGAGGAGGACTTATGGCTCGTCACCACAAGTTGAATAGGAATCGGTAGAGGTGTGGGTAAGACCTCTATCGATATCCCACAGACGACGCCAAAGATTATGAGGGGAAATTTCCGAGCCGCCTTGATCGGGAACCCCCACCCCACAGCCTTGATTGAATTGGATTGTTTGTAGAATTAGAGATTAGAAAGTAGAGAAATAGGATTGACACGTGGAGTTGTTGTCGAAGTTCGGTCTTACGACCTACGTCTCCGGGCGAGAGGTGCCACCTGGTTTCCACTATAATAAATATAAAGATGGGGAAGCGTTCTCTCGACAAGCCGAGAGAAGCCTTTTACAGTGGGGGTTGCACGGAGCAACAAGAAAAGAACTAGGAGGAGAGAAGTAAGCTCTAGCTCTGGATCCACTCTTCCACTGATTGAATGACCAACCCCTTTCCTGGATGCCTTGGGGGTCCATTTATAGCGTAGGCACGTGCCCGATATGGCAGTGATGATGTGGCGCTGATGACGTGGCACTGGTTCTGGGCCTCCTTGCTGGGCCCTTATTGGGCCGTTGCTCGGGCCCAATAAGGGGTAGGGCTTGATCTGCGAGCCTCATAGAGTGGGCCCATGTGAGCCCAGGCGGGCTTACCCATTTGGGCCGTTGCGCGGGCCCATGCTGCTCTGATCTGGTCTGGTACAATTTTTGCACCCACATAGCTCCAATCGGATCCCTGATTAACTATTCCGGTGACACACCGAAAGTTCCGTTAATCAGTCCTAATCCAATTAACCCACATAACCACCCAGAGTGCGACGCGAGTTGAACTCTAGTGATCCTAAACTTATGTTACTCCCTCGTAATCCTGTTCTCTACTATACTCTGATAATCCTTAGTCCCTTCTATTACTAGTGCCATGATACGACTCGGGAGGTGGGGAGCACTGTCAGATCCCGATAGATCATCTGACTAGGATTTGATGACTTGTCATCTATAATACCACACACCTTCTAGTGCTATGCCTAGTATCTGAAACATCGTTAGTCATACTGACAACCACCAGGCCTAAGTTAATTGTGTGGACAAATTGACTCATCAAAATGCACACATCCAACACTGGACGTCGGATAACCTGTAGGGATTGCATCCCACTCAAGCGCCAGCCGGGTAACGCAACGTACCGTGGTATTGGACTATGAAAGGTCTGCACACGTTGGCACATCAAAGCACCACTCAACTGGTTGGCCTAGTGTACATGGTCCCTCAGGGTTAAGGACAGATTATCTATAATAGTAAGACGGTTTATGCACCAGTGTCTGAATCACTAAACTGTGCACTGTCTTGGTTCCTATTCAACACGATCATCGTGTTTGGTCAGGTGAATAGAAATCCCATGTTTCTGTGGTGGAGACTTCACCACATCCTCTACCTGCCAACAGCTTATTCTCAGTGAAGCGACCGGTATCACCAAAGCTGTGAACTACGGTATCACCAAAGCTGTGAAACTAGTTCTAGGTCTGCACAGAAGTGGTCCACTGGGTCTCCCAAGCACGGATCCATCATACACCTCAGTGGTCTACTGTGTTCCCTAGGGTCCTTTATTATATATGTATTAGCATATACCAAAGTAGTATTCTAATTAAAGCAATAACCAAAGTCATCTTTATTAATGTTAATACAGAAAATCCATGCTCAGGACACACGAGCTACAACAATCACTGGCAGGCGCGATGAAGACACCTTACACGGCTTGATGTCACACCCTGTAGCCGACTTCGTAGAGCGGAATACCATTCAGTAGGAGCTGGTCAGCGGACAAAAGGATCGAACTGGTCTACGCAGACAACCTTGTTAGACTCCTGAGCGAGTGGGGCTATGCTTAGCCTCTCCCTCAGGAGGGGGTAATATTGGTGCAAAATGTCTCACCAGTTTGTTGTCCACGTGCCAGTAATGGGAGGCAACGCGTGGAGGCATCAGGGTCTCCCTGGGGGTCGTCCTCACCTTGGGATGCACCCTGAGCGGCCTTGGTCGACCGAAGGAGTGACCTTGGGTAGCCAGAAAAAGAGCCCCCCCAAGTTTCAGCTTCCAACTTCAGTACTCTGACTTCAAGGCCCGTCGCCCTATAGTGAGCCGTTGAATTCAAATCAATAGAATCGGCTACGATGCGTTGCCTTGAAGACGGAGAGAATCTGGCAAAAGTTGGATCGTCATTCGCGCGAATCAAGCGTGTGGCACCGCACATAAACCACTCCAAGTCGAGATCGTTATCCCGCTTGGAGACGGATAAGGAGAAAGAAGAGCAGCACAACGAGACAGCAGTCCCCAGGGAGGTTGACCCCGTTTCGAGGCGCGCCCAGGGAGACCTTCGGTGATCGGAGCAGGAACCACCCCTTCAGAGGGTTCCGAGAATCAAGGTCAATCCCGATTCTTGAGCAAGCAACATCAGGACCAAAATATGTCTTTGAATTCAAAAAACATTTCCAGGGAGGCCACTCTGACCATCGCGACTAGCTCGCACATGGAAGCGGAGCACTCGTGGCCGTGGCTCACAGCCCGCCCGGGGCCGACCCTGGCCACATGCGACCAGCTCGCACACGGAAGAGGTCGCCCCGCGGTTGGTGCTCACAGCCCGCCCGGAGTTTGTCTTAGCGGATCGTTGCGTCCCTTTGACAAAGCAGCATCTTCCTCGAGGCCTCATTTATGAGGTACTACGAGTCTAAGCTCCCTACGTGAGGCCGCCTGTGGCCGTGGCTTACAGCCTGCCCAGAGCTGACCCTGACCACATGCGACCAACTCACACGTGGTAGAGGTCACCCAGTGGTCGGTGCTCGTAGCCCGCCCGGCGCTTGCAGTAGCGAATTGTTGCGTCTCTACGACAGAGACCGCCTGTGACCGTGGCTTACAGCCCGCCCAGGGTTGACCCTGACCGCATGCGACCAACTTGCACGTGATAGAGGTTGCCCAGTGGCTGGTGCTCACAGCCCGCCCGGCGACCAACTCGCAAGCCAAGATATCGCCCCCTTTTGCTAATAGGAAACTTAGAATGATATCTACGAACACCCACAGCTCGCTCAGGAGCTCGTCAAACCCAACACCCACAGCTCGTTCAGGAGCTCGCCTGATCACGCCAACAGCCAAGGAGATCGCCCCCTTTGCCCACGAAGGTCGCCTACAGTAAGGCGGCGCCAAATCGACAGGTGTCACTTCCCCCATGGAGCTACGTGGTCGATTGCAGTCCACGGAAGCCGGCAGAGTCGGTCTAGGACCTCATAGACTAGAGCTTTCCATAATATTCACCTGGCAAAGACAAAACCGGTGAATCTCCTCTTGCCACCGTCTGGCAGGCTAGACAACAAAGGCCGTCAGAAGCCCATGTGGGCTGGCACATGGAGGCATAGAAGGTGCGGGAAGAAGTTGCCATGTGTCTGGCTCTGACGGGCTACAAAAGGCTATAAAGGTACCACCCCCGGTTCCAAAGTATGGGTTCGAAACCCAAAACCCCAACACTTTCCAACTACCGCAGCTCTCCCTTGTTCATCCTAGATTAACTTGGGCGTCGGAGGGTCTGCGCTCCTAAGGGAGCCAGTTGTTCTCTCACTTTCTCTGTCTTGCAGGACGACCGCACGAGCCAGCGAAAAGGATCCCACAACACAAACGATTATGAACTTTAATACAAGTAACCGGCCACTAAAGTATGCAACACATGATGACGATCATTTTGCATTTCTTTTTTATCTAGACAGAAAGAAGAAAACAAGTGCAGCTCCAATGCAAACAATAGAGAAGGAAAAAATTGTTTGATGTTGACATGACAAATACAAAGATTGCTTAACTGCAATCATATCCATCCTACTCAACGTGTACATATATCTAGCTAAAACTATATATGTGGAAGATATTATTTAACCGATTTATTCACACACAATTTTGTGTTGCAATTTTGAAGTCGTCCGTTTTACCCAGCCTCGACCAATCAACCCAGAGTAGTGTTTTGAAAACCGAACCGGACTGGACGGTTCAACCTGATTGGACCGGAACCGGAACATGCTTCGGTTTGGTAATTTGGATAAACCGGTTTGTATGTTAACCCAGGAATCAAATCTTGCCATTGAAGAATTTAATAAATATCTATTTGAAAAAGTATATTTTCATGCTATTCAAACAGTTGAACCATCGATTCGAACCAATTTGGACCGAAATGAATACCTTTTCAGTTCGCCTTCAGGTCAGGTTTTCAAAACACTGACCCGGAGTGGAGTGGCAGGAAAACGGATCCTGTCTACACATAGACCAAGGGGGGCCATGGTCCCCCCTAAATTTTGGGTTGGGTCCACTGAAGTTTAGCTCAAAAACACTTAGCCCTATAGTTAAAAACTAAAATTTACCCCTTTCAATTCAGTTTTAATCAGATAAAAATTATCAAATGAGGAAATAAGTAGTTGACAAAAAGGGGGTATTGTGCTAACTTTTAAAAACTTTAGGATGCGATTTGAAACAAAATAAACTCCATACGGATTAAGTGTTTTTAAGCTAAACTTAGGAGTCAAAGTATAATTTATCCTTTTTGTTTTATCTCTCTCTAATGCTCTCCCCCCAAAATGAATTTTTTCAATTGAATTAGTGAAAAATCCTTCAGCAAGCCTCCTGCAATATCCTAGCGGAATGCAGGAGGCTTGCTGAAGGTATCACTGACTATCAGCTCATGCATGTCTTTCGATCAGGTAATAGTTGTAACATCCGCCCCAAACACACAAGATTTTGTCCGCTTTGCCCGTGCCCGCACGAGAACTTCCCAGGGAGGTCACCCATCCTGGTACTACTCTCGCCCGATCACGCTTAACTACGGAGTTCTTACGAATTCCGTAGCGGCGCACGGTTTTAAAACGCGTCTTGGCAGGAAAGGTGGTGAGCCCCCAAACACAAGATATTGTCCTCTATTGGTCTCTTGGGTACTCGAACCCTCAACCTCAAGGTTTTGCACTAGCATGGTTACCATCGAACCACCTAGAACGCGTCTTCTATGTTTGGGAGGGGAAATTATATAAGTAGCTCAGGATCTCCTTCTCTCCAGGCGATGTGGGGCTAACTCATGGCCTTGTACACCTCACCTCACCTCACCTCACCTCATCCATCTTGGCATTCCCGCCTCAGGAGTCTTGGCTCTTGGCTATTGGCCTATTGGATCTTGGTCGTCACAATCCACCCCCCTTAGGGCTACACGTCATCGTGTAGGGTTAGACCCCTCCCATCCCGAGGAGAACCGGCTCTGATACCAGCTGTCACGCCCCAGAAATTTGAAGACCGATCCCTGGGGTGTGAAATGGGAAAAAGATGGGGGTTCTGGGTCTGGTTACTTAACTATACCAATTTGGGTTCTTACAGGGCTTCTTCGCTCTCTAATATGAAAAACAAAAAGGAGGGAGAAACAAGAGGGGAATCTTTTAAATTTGATTTTTCAAAAAATATTTTTATTAAAAAGCAAAGAAAGAGAAACTATCAACAGAGAGAAGATATTATCTAGTCAAGCTCAACCTTCAAAAGTCCTATCCTCTCAGTATGTGTGACCTGTCGGTGCCACTACATACTGACAGGAGTCTATCTGAGGGAGCACGAGGCTCAAGCCTCTTACGGCTAACCAATTAGTCTCATCCGCTCCCTAACACTCAGGTGCACCAGTCTAGGGTTCCTATCTACAGGGTTAATCAATTTAGTCATTTATATGCACTTATATTTTCATCATGATCTATCCTAGGCTTAGGGCCTTGAGGAGAGGCCTACCCAAAAGAATTCAGCTGGAACCATTGCAACTACAACCATAGAATACTAACTAACTAATAAGAACTCTTATTCCAATACAATTACAATGTCTGAAGAGAAAAGACTACAAGATTGACGTACTAAGCCGAAAGGTAACACTGCAACTCTAACTCCGCCTCTGGAATCCTACTGCTACTCCTGAGCCTCCGGACCTGCAACTGAGCCTACTCGTGGGAAAGAGTAGCCCCCAATAGGAAATTAGGAGATTAGCCAAATTAATGGCTAGTGACATCCTAATAGTCTTTAATAATATGAGACGACCAATTGTAACAAATTAAGATATAATCTAGCAGTTCTAGTATGGTCAAAGTTTGCCGAATGATACCTAAACCTATCAGTAGTCTATATTCACATGCAATTCCTACTGTCACTAGGTTATCTAACCTAAAGTCCATTCAATGTTCTACAGCATTAAAGAACAAACTAAATAAGACATTCATTTAAAGTCACGAGATCATCATGTGAACAGTCATACAATTCTAAATTCATGTACAGATAAAACACACTCTATCAAAATGTGAACCCCGGATATTTTGTTCATCCTGCCCCCGGTCGGGCATTACTATAGGGCCTTTTATTTCGATGTAGAGGGCCAACTCTCTCGCCGTGCATCCACCAACACCATGCACAAATCACCCAGATGATCATAAGGGGTTTCCCGTCTTTCACGGTGGAGCTCTACCGCCCAACTTGCTTTACTATGGGGACTTCAACACCATGCACAAATCACCAGCTGGCACAAATCACCAACACCATGCACAAATCACCAGCTGTCACGTCCCAGAAATCTGAAGACCGATTCCTGGGGTGTGAGGTGAGAAAGGAAGAGGGTTATGGGTATGGTTACTTAACTATGCCAATTTAGGATTCTCATTGGGCTCTTTCTACGCTCACACACAAGCAAATGAATGAAGGGGGAGAAACAAAGATCAGGCTCGACCTTTAAAAGGGATATCCTTTCAGTACATGCGACTCAACGGTGTCACAACATACTGACAGAATATACCCTAAAGGAGCACGCGGCTCAAGCCTCCGACGGCGAGCCGAGTATCTCACCCGCTCCCGAACACTCGGTGCATCTGTCTGAAGGTCCTATCTACTGGGCTTGTCAAATTAGGTCAATTATTCGTCTTATATTTTTATGGTGATCTAACCTAGGCTTGGGGCCTTGAGGAGAGGCCTACCCAAAGAAAATTCAGCTGGCATATTACCACTTATCACACTAGGTACCTAATAATAGAAGTCTTATTCCAATCCACTAGATTACATCGCAAGAAAGAGACGGGACGTTTAGCCCTAAGGGGGGTGGATTATGACGACCAAGATCCAATAGGCCAATAGCCAAGAGCCAAGACTCCTGAGGCGGGAATGCCAAGATGGATGAGGTGAGGTGAGGTGAGGTGAGGTGTACAAGGCCATGAGTTAGCCCCACATCGCCTGGAGAGAAGGTGATCCTGAGCTACTTATATAATTTCCCCTCCCAAACATAGAAGACGCGTTTTAAAACCGTGCGCCGCTACGGATTTCGTAAGAACTCCGTAGTTAAGCGTGCTCGGGCGAGAGTAGTACCAGGATGGGTGACCTCCCTGGGAAGTTCTCGTGCGGGCACGGGCAAAGCGGACAAAATCTTATATGTTTGGGGCGGATGTACCAGGATGTTTGGAGAAGATGATCATGGGGGGGGCAATTAGGTAATTTCCCGGGTTAAATAGTAAACCCCAGACCCGACCTTTTAAACCCTGAACCCAGACCCGACCCGTTTAGCCCTGAACCCGACCCAGCAGACTTGACCCGAGCCATGCAGCGAACCGGTCTGGTTCACCTGAACCAGACCCGTGAACCAGTGAATTTTGGTTCGACTGCCATTTCTCCGTCCGAACTCGGAATTGGACGAAACCAGCGCCATTTCGACCGGCTCGGAAAATACTACATGTTGGCCATAGTCTAGAATAGTAATTATACTGTTTTAATCCTCTATTTTATCCTTGGACCCGATCTTATCGTGGTACCGTGGTTTGACCGTCGTTTCATCGTCCGAACTCGGATTCGGACGAAACCAGCGGCATTATGCTCAGAATATTGAGTCCCACCTATCAAACCCAGAATATAACCCTAGAACCTCTTCTACCCTAGTGAACCAACCATGCGATCGGTTTCACCGGTTCTACGTGGTTTGACCCGAAACCATTCGACCGAAGTCGGATTCCAGCGAAACTGGAACCATCGGAAAGGGTTCTTCAAGCCCGATTCGATGAGTAGGTTTAGCTTCTGTTTACTTGATTGACCTAGTATTGTTTAGGTTCGAGTTCTTCAGTCGCACGGATTTGTGTGCTGTCGACTCAATGTTGGTCCCCTATCGAGGGTGCCCGACTATCCTTGGTATAGAACCCTCATCGTAGATTTTCTATTTTAATTGATAGAGTTGTGATATAGAGCTGTGCATATTATCAGACTGTGATTGTGGTGATCCAACGGAGGCGGATCAGAGACAACTAGCTGGAGTCGTGTGCGATCGACAACCAGGTGACATCTACTTCCCTTTCCGTGGTCTTTGATAGTGGGAAATGAGAACAACTAGGGTAGGTGTCCATGACAATGCATGCGGGCCCCGCCGGGCATCGTCGCATGTGGTCAAGTGGACCCCGCCTTGCATGCGGAGTCGCGAGTCCGGCGACGCATGCTTAAAATATTAATAGAATAATAATAATGACTATTTTTGTTTGTATGGACACCGTAATTAGGATTCCCTTAAATTAAATAATAAATTGAATAACTAATAATTATCGGGACCCACCCTCCTGAGAAGAGTATGGCAACCCTAGCACACGGGTCACTGGGATGAGTGTTTTACTTTATTGATTTATTATGTTGCATGGGTTGCGAGAGCAGTATGGGATCAGGGGTAAATTGTTGAAAATTGTTAAGCATTAAATATACCTTTGTTAGCTTCATTGTATATGTTGAAATATGTTATATGAGAATCTACTTGGTTAGAAGGTAGGGACCCCGTGCGCGCATGGGCCGTGAACCACCCTGCGCGTACAGCCGAAGTTAAGTAGGTTAGGGGTCACGGGCAAGGGTTGTGGTAAAGCCAATAGGAGGTGCCCTCGAGTAGGGATTGGCCTAGCAGCCCTGTCCCGGGGAGTTGAAGTCCCCATAGTAAAGCAAGTTGGGCGGTAGAGCTCCACCGTGAAAGACGGGAAACCCCTTATGATCATTTGGGTGATTTGTGCATGGTGTTGGTGGATGCACGGTGAGAGAGTTGGCCCTCTACATCGAAATAAAAGGCCCTATAGTAATGCCCGACCGGGGGCAGGATGAACAAAATATCCGGGGTTCACATTTTGATAGAGTGTGTTTTATCTGTACATGAATTTAGAATTGTATGACTGTTCATATGATGATCTCGTGACTTTAAATGAATGTCTTATTTAGTTTGTTCTTTAATGCTGTAGAACATTGAATGGACTTTAGGTTAGATAACCTAGTGACAGTAGGAATTGCATGTGAATATAGACTACTGATAGGTTTAGGTATCATTCGGCAAACTTTGACCATACTAGAACTGCTAGATTATATCTTAATTTGTTACAATTGGTCGTCTCATATTATTAAAGACTATTAGGATGTCACTAGCCATTAATTTGGCTAATCTCCCAATTTCCTATTGGGGGCTACTCTTTCCCACGAGTAGGCTCAGTTGCAGGTCCGGAGGCTCAGGAGTAGCAGTAGGATTCCAGAGGCGGAGTTAGAGTTGCAGTGTTACCTTTCGGCTTAGTACGTCAATCTTGTAGTCTTTTCTCTTCAGACATTGTAATTGTATTGGAATAAGAGTTCTTATTAGTTAGTTAGTATTCTATGGTTGTAGTTGCAATGGTTCCAGCTGAATTCTTTTGGGTAGGCCTCTCCTCAAGGCCCTAAGCCTAGAATAGATCATGATGAAAATATAAGTGCATATAAATGACTAAATTGATTAACCCTGTAGATAGGAACCCTAGACTGGTGCACCTGAGTGTTAGGGAGCGGATGAGACTAATTGGTTAGCCGTAAGAGGCTTGAGCCTCGTGCTCCCTCAGATAGACTCCTGTCAGTATGTAGTGGCACCGACAGGTCACACATACTGAGAGGATAGGACTTTTGAAGGTTGAGCTTGACTAGATAATATCTTCTCTCTGTTGATAGTTTCTCTTTCTTTGCTTTTTAATAAAAATATTTTTTGAAAAATCAAATTTAAAAGATTCCCCTCTTGTTTCTCCCTCCTTTTTGTTTTTCATATTAGAGAGCGAAGAAGCCCTGTGAGAACCCAAATTGGTATAGTTAAGTAACCAGACCCAGAACCCCCATCTTTTTCCCATTTCACACCCCAGGGATCGGTCTTCAGATTTCTGGGGCGTGACAATAGTTGTGATCACAACCTGGCCTGACATGCTCTACATGTTGGTTCCTTTCATTCAGCTACAGCTTTAGATTTGTATCATTGTTCAATTATCTCTAGATTATTCTGCAACGGAAAATTATAATCTCTATGTTTGTAGCCTCTTTTCATAAGCCTCGGAACAAGATGAATAGACCCTCGCATGTTTGTCCAAAAAACAAAAATTGGTTCATGCTTTGGCCCCTCCAAAGATGAAATCATGGTTCCGTCCCTGGATCATCATCGATCGATCATGATGTGATTAGATGCCCATTCTGAGCACTTGGGACAAATGCAGCCAAATCGTTCCCGATGGAGCCACCATACGAGCCAAAAGCTGGCAGGCACACCAGCTGCATCCCAGTCATGCTGAATGTTGTATATATATCAGGCTGGCTAGCTAGGTAACAACTACGGCCTATGCAAGGAAATATGCGTAGGTTTGTGTGCACGTTCTTGTCAGCGCTCATAACTTTGATGATCATATCGACACGATCGTTGGATGCGGCGCGAGTGACCATTGAGAATCGGTTGGGAGATGGCGAGAGCTTCGACATCCACTGCGCATCGGGGGATGACGACCTCGGTGATCACACCATACCCGATGGTGGGGATTACTGGTGGGAATTCATCAACAACATCTTTGGCACCACGCTCTTCTACTGCGACATCTCATGGGGTGCGGGCTACAGCTTCCACTTCGACGCCTACGATGCCAAGAGGGATAGCCACAATGGCATGCACTACCTATTCAGCTGGTGGCGTGCGGACCAACTTGCCCTCTATCACTGGGATTATCCGTCCAAGGAGTGGAAAGTTGCTCATTTCTGGGAAAAACGTAAACAACATCAACTCTATCCCTGTCATTAATTTTCATGATCTTCTTGGTAGAAATTAGACAAACTTGATCGATCGATCAATGATACTGATGACCTTGACGATGATCCATCTGGATGCAGAGCGGGTGACCATCCAGAACCGATTGGGAGATGGCCTGAGTTTCGATATCCATTGTGCATCTGGGGACGAGGACCTTGGCAATCACAACATACCCGATGGTGAGGACTACTGGTGGCAATTCGATCCCAACATCTGGGGGACGACCCTCTTCTATTGCGACATCTCATGGGGGACGGGACGCTACTCTTATCACTTCGATGCCTATGTTTACTCGAGGGACTATCAAAGATGCAACAACAACATATACTGCTGGTGGTATGTCAACCAATATGCTCTCTATAGCTGGAATGCACAGGTCTCGAGTTGGGAAATCGACCACTTCTGGAAAGCCTGATGCTGCAATTAAAGCCATACATGTTGCTGTGCGCAGTTTCAATGACCGGTTTCTCCCGTTCGAAGGCACAAGCAATAAGTTTTTAGGAAATAAAAAGCACAAATTAATCCGGGTGGTTGTTGTACTGGAAGCTGGGATGGAGAATAGAACTGATTGAATCAATTATCTACCCCCATATGAAGGATTATTAATCTCTTATATATATATATATATATATATATATATATATATATATATAGAGAGAGAGAGAGAGAGAGAGAGAGAGAGAGAGAGAGAGAGAATACGGGGTATGAGCTGATAGCCCATTTGCAACTTTGGGCTGTCAGCTAACAACCCTTCGATTTAGATCACCAACCGTCGATTTAAAAAAAAAAAAAATTACACCCAAGGTCCCAAACTCCTCCCCCCCATCCCCGATCTCCAGCCCATCACCGTTCCGACCCCCTTCGGCAATCGGCTCGAGCAGCAGTAGCCGCCGCCCGCCCTTCCCTCCGGCCCGGCTCCCTCCCTCCGATGATCGGCTCCCCCTCCGGCGTCACCACCCCCTCCGGCGTCCACCCTCCGGCTCTGGCTCTCTCTCGATCGGTCTCGAGCAGCAACTGTTCTCTCTCTCTCTCTCTCTCGATCGGTGTGACGGCGCCGAAAAAGGGGGGGGCTGCGATCGCCGGAGGGGATGCTGCCGAAGGGGGGTGACGCTGGAGAGGGTGCTGCCGGAGGGGGTTGAGCCCGTTTGAGGGGGGTGACGCCGGAGAGGGTGCTGCCGGAGGGGGGGTGACGCCAGAGAGGGTGTTGTCGGAGGGGGAGCCGATCGCCGAAGGGAGGGAACCGGGCCGGAGGGAAGGGCGGGCGGCTGCTGCTGCTGCTCGAGCCGATTACCGGAGGGGGTCGGGACGGTGATGGGCTGGAGATCGGGGATGGGGGGAGGGGTTTGGGACTTTGGGTGTGATTTTTCTTTTTTTTAAATCGACGGTCGGTGATCTAAATCGGAGGGCTGTTAGCTGACAGCCCAAAGTTGCAAATGGGCTATCAGCTCATACCCCGTATTCTCTCTCTCTCTCTCTCTCTCTCTCTCTCTCTCTCTCTCTCTCTCTCTCTCTCTCTCTCTGAGTGGTGCATTGGACGGCTGCAGACCGTGAACCGCACCTAAGCATCCCTGCATAGGTGCGGTCCGCGGTCCGCAGCCGTCCGATCCACCTGTAGCGTGCATCAGATGCACGAAGTTGTGCATCGGACAGTTGCGGACCGCACCTAAGCATCCCTCTCTCTCTGTGTATATATATATATATATATAGGGGAGGGATACTCTCACTAATGGCCTCTTACTAATGGGGCTTGCAAATGATCCCAGCCATACATCGGATTTGATGGATGGTTGGGATTAAACCATCCATCTCTCAATCTCTCTCTCTCTCTCTCTTCCCATCAATTAAACCAGCCCCAACCCCACTGACCCCGACCCCGACCCCTTCCCCTCAAGCTCCAGCTCCGGCTCCGGCAGCCCTCCGACCTCCGACCCCGACCCTGGCCGGCCCGCCGGCCCGCGCACTCCGTCGGCCGCCTGCCCGTGCCCCCATGCCGGCCCACGCCCCTTGCCCACCGCGCCCCCCGCCGGCCAGTCTGCCCATGCCCCCCACCGGCCCGAGCCCCCGTCGGATACGCGCCCCCCGCCGGATACGCGCCCCGCGCCGGTGTCGCCGGAGGGGAAGGTGGTCGGGGTCGGGGCTACGGGGGGGATCGCCGGAGCCGGAGGGGATAAGGGGGGAAGGTCGGGGTTGGGGAGGGGGTCGGAGACTGGGTTTGCACCATAGAGAGAGAGTGTGTGGGAGAGGGAGTGCAAATCAGAGCCATCCATCAAATCAGATGGATGGCTGGGATCATTTGTAAGCCCCATTAGTACGAGGCCATTAGTGAGAGTATCCCTCCCCACACACACACACACACACACACACACATATATATATATATATATATATATATATATATATATATATATATATATATATATATATATATATATATATATATATATATATATATATATATATATATATATATATATATATATATATATGTATATATCTATGTATATATATATATATGTATATATATATATGGGGACGGGGAGCCTGGACCTCAGGTGCAACGTGAATGCTGCACCGGTGGCCTGGATGCTTGCCATGTGGCCCATATGTCATAAATCCTAAAATCCCGATCGAAAACACCCCGCCGAGACCTCCCAACACCCTCAGTCGTCCGATCGACTAAATCGGATGGATCGAATTCCACCCGGCTCGCTGTTACTATGGCGGGCACAGTAACAGTGAGAATCCGGTCCGGGGAAATCCCATCCGTTCGATTCAGTCGATCGGACGGTTGAAAATAAAATCGTAATTACTGTAGCCGCTACAGTAACCGCGAGAATCCTTTCAGCCGTCCGATCGTAGGATCCAACGGATTGGATTCACCCCAAATGGCCAACTGAATCCCAAATGAATCCAATCCGTTGGATCCTGATGATCGGACGGTTGGAAGGATTCTCGTGGTTACTGTAGCGGCTATAGTAACAGCGATTTTATTTTCAACCATCCGATCATCAGGATCCAATAGATTGGATTATTTTGGACCGGATTCTCACTGTTACTGTGCCCGCCATAGTAACAGCGAGCCGGGTGGAATTCGATCCGTCCGATTAAGTCGATCGGACGATTGAGGCGTTGGGCGGTCTCGGCGGGGTGTTTTCGATTGGGATTTCGGGATTTATGACACATGGCAATCATCCAGGCCACCGGTGCAACGTTCATGCTGCACCTGAGGTCATATATATATATATATATATATATATATATATATATATATATATATATATATATATATATATATATATATATATATATATATATATATATATATATATATATATATATATATATATATATATATATATATATATATATATATATATATATATATATATATATATATATATATATATATATATATATATATATATATATATATATATATATATATATATAGGGGAGGGATACTCTCACTAATGGGTTCTTACTAATAGGTTTTACAAATGATCCCAGCCATCCATCCGGATCTGATGGATGGCTGGGATTAAACCATCCCACTCTCTATCTCTCTCTCTCTTTCCATCAATTACAACCACCTCCCCACCCCGACCCCGACCCTTTCCCCTTCCCCTCCGGCACCGGCGACCTCGACCCGACCCCTCCGGCGACCCGACCCCGACGGCCCCCCTCCGTCCGGCAGCCCCCGACCCCCCCCCCCCTCCCGTGCGGCATCCTCGACCCCCCCATCCCGTCTGGCTCCGGCGCCGACCCCCCCTCCTGTGCGGCAGCTCCCTCCCGTGCGGCAGCCTCGACCCCCCGTCCCGTCCGGCTCCGGCCCCAACCCTGCAGCTCCGATCCCCCTGCCGGTAGCCCCGATCTTCGTCCCCGACGCCGGCAGGGGGTCGATTTGCAGTGGGGCCGGCGCCGGAGGGGGTCGGGGTGGGGGGGCTGCCGCCGGAGGGGGTCGGGGCTGCGCCGGAGGGGAGGGGGGTCGGGGCTGCGCCGGAGGGGAGGGGGTCGGGGCTGTGCCGGAGTGGGTCGGGGCTGCCGCCGGAGGGGAGGGGGTCGGGGGGGGGAGGGGCTGGTGATGGGGGGAGGGGGGGTCGGGTTACGGGATTGAGAGAAAGAGAGATAGAGAGAGAGAAGGGGAGTGTAATCCCAGCCATCCATCAAAACCGATGGATGGCTGGGATCATTTGTAAGAGGCATTAGTAAGAGGCATTAGTGAGAGTATCCCTCCCCATATATATATATATATATATATATATATATATATATATATATATATATATATATATATATATATATATATATATATATATATATATATATATATATATATATATATATATATATATATATATATATATATATATATATATATATATATATATATATATATATATATATATATATATATATATATAGGAATTGGATGCTGCCTATCAAAGCAGCATTTTTTGCTGCTTTGAGACATTGTTTGACCATCCTAGAAGTTTTGAAATTTGATGAAATTTCGTGAGGGTGTTGTCTAGG
>CANTAL010000283.1:167500-266873 GCA_947650365.1 Chamaelirium japonicum
AGTAGTGTTCATTACGGTGGGTAACGTGCGGCACCCCCTTCAGGGGTATTTTAAGAATTTTATTATTGTGGATTGATCACCTACCCTTAGATTGGACACACACAAAATTTCTGCCCGATCCAAGATCTGTAGGCCGTCCAAATATGTTGATCAAAATGGCAAAAAAAATGAACGACCAATAAAAGATCAACACATTTGGACGGCCTACAAGTCTTGGATCGGGCTGAAATTTTTTGTGTGTCCAATCCAAGGGTGGGTGATCAATCCCTAAAAAAAAATTCATAAAATACCCCCGAAGGGGGTGGCCGCACGTTAAGCAGCACATTACTCGGCCGCAATGTATCACTACTATATATATATATATATATATATATATATATATATATATATATATATATATATATATATATATATATATATATATATATATATATATATATATATATATATATATATATATATATATATATATATATATATATATATATATATATATATATATATATATATATATATATATATATATGGGCGTGTTAGGATGCGACGTGCGGTGCGTGCGGCGTCGCACCGCAGCCGCCTGATGCACCGCTGCGTGCATCGCACGCATCGTAGCGGTGCATCAGGCGGCTGCAGTGTGATGCCGCACGCACCGCACGCCGCATTTTATCATTCCTCTCTCTCTCTCTCTCTTTCTTTCTCTCTCTCTCTCTCTCTCTCTCTCTCTCTCTCTCTCTCTCTCTCTCTATATATATATATATATATATATATATATATATATATATATATATATATATATATATATATATATATATATATATATATATATATATATATATATATAGAGAGAGAGAGAGAGAGAGAGAGACAGAGAGAGAGAGAGGGAAAAGGGATGCCGGACATGAGGTGCAGCGTCGTTGATGCACCTCAGGCATTGTTTAACCATCCTAGAAGTTTTAGAATTTGATAAAATTTGGTGAGTGTGTTGTATAGGGTAAGATGATCATCCTCACCAATTTTCATCAAATTCCAAAACTTCTAGGGGGTTCAAATGGTCGAAGCAAAATCAGCCATCCGTAGTCACCGTTAAAATCTGCAGATTTTGCTTCGACCATTCGACCCCGCTAGATGTTTTGGAATTTGATAAAAATTGGTGAGGATGATCATCTTACCCTAGACAGCACCCTCTCCTAATTTCATCAAATTCCAAAACTTGTAGGGGGGTAAACAAGTGAGAGGTGCAGCAACGAAGCTGCACCTCGGGTGCAGGCTCCCCGCCATATATATATATATATATATATATATATAGAGAGAGAGAGAGAGAGAGAGAGAGAAAAAGAGAGAAAGAGAGAGAGAGGAATGATAAAATGCGATATATATATATATATATATATATATATATATATATATATATATATATATATATATATATATATATATATATATAGAGAGAGAGAGAGAGAGAGAGAGTAGTGATACATTGCGGCGGGTAATGTGCGGGCTTAACGTGCGGCACACCCTTCGGGGGTATTTTTGGAATTTTTTTTTTTTGGGGATTGTTCACCTACCCTTGGATTGGCCACACAAAAAATTTCAGCCCGATCCAAGACCTGTAGGCCGTCCAAATGTGTTGATCAAAATGGCGAAAAAAAATGAACAATCGATAAAAGATCAACGCATTTGGATGGCCTACAAGTCTTGGATCGGGCTGAAATTTTTTGTGTGTCCAATCCAAGGGTGGGTGATCAATCCCAAAAAAAAATTCCAAAAATACCCCCGAAGGGGGTGGCCGCACGTTAAGCCGTACGTGAGAGCCGTCCGATTCGGGACGATCAAACGGCTCTGAATCAATCCCGCTCCCGCTCCCGCACCGCACCGCAGGCTGCACCGCACCGCACAGTGATCCCGCACTGCACCACAGCTGACCGTCCAATCCGGTTTGGATTTGAGATCCCGCACCGATCCCGCACCGCTCCCGCACCGCACCGATCCCGCACCGCTCCCGCACCGCACCGCAGCCGAACCGTCCGATCTGCCCACCCGTCCGATCGAGCGGCAGTAACAGATTTCGCTGTTACTGTAGCGGCTACAGTAACAGCGAAAACTGTTACTGGCCGTCGATTCCGTTTCGATCGAACGGCCAGAAACAGTTTTCGCTGTTACTGTAGCGGCTACAGTAACAGCGAAAACTGTTACTGGCCACTCGATTCCCTTTAATCTTTTCGATCGAACGGCCAGTAACAGTTTTCGTTGTTACTGTAGCCGCTACAGTAACAGCGAAATCTGTTACAGCCGCTCGATCGGACGGGTGGGCAGATCGGACGGTCCGGTTGCGGGTGCGGTGCAGCTGTGCTTGGTGCGGGAGTGGGAGAGGGCGCTGGATGAGTTTCTGCCGTTTGATCGGTTTCGATCGGACGGCTCTCACTGCGCAGTGCGTTTTCTCTCGGCAGCGCACAGCGCAACCAAGCATACCTCTCTATATATATATATATATATAGGGGGCGGGGAGCCTGCACCCGAGGTGCAGCAAGAACGCTGCACCTCTTGCTTGTTTACCTATCTAGAAGTTTTGGAATTTGATGAAATTTGGTGAGGGTGTTGTCTAGGGTAAGATGATCTTCCTCACAAAATTTTTATCAAATTCCAAAACTTCTATGGGGGTCAAATGGTCGAAGCAAAATCTGCAGATTTTAACAGTGACTGCGGACGGCTGATTTTGCTTCGACCATTTGACCCCCCTAGAAGTTTTGGAATTTGATAAAAAATGGTGAGGATGATCACCTTACCCTAGACAACACCCTCACCAAATTTCATCAAATTCCAAAACTTCTAGGTAGGTAAAACAATGCCTGAGGTGCAGCGTTCTTGGATTTGATGGGATCGTCATTGGATCACATCCGATAATTCAAACTTCGATGTTTTTTCGTATTTCGGACTTGTGAGCAAGTTTTAAGTAGGTATTTTAAGAATTTAACCTTCGATTGACTAATTTAGAGTCTAAGTATTGGAAAATCATAAGTTAGAGTGTTTCAGATTTTGAAGTTAATTTGGATTCGATCGGATCATCATTGGATCGCATTTGATAATTCAGAATTTGATATTTTTTTACATTTTGAACTTGCGAGTAAGTATTAAATAGATATTTTAAGATTATTCTCTCCGATTGACTAATTTAATATCTAAGCATTGGAAAATCATAAGTTAGTGTGTTTCAGATTTTAAAGTTGGTTTGGATTCGATGGGATCGTCATTGGATCACATCCGATAATTCAGATTTGGATGTTTTTTTGTATTTCAGACTTGCGAGCAAGCTTTAAGTAGATATTTTAAAATAATTCCCTCCGATTGACTAATTTTTGGAAAATCATAAGTTAGCTTGTTTCGGATTTTGAACTTGGTTTGGATTCGATCGGATCGTCATCAGATCGAATCCGATAATTCGGACTTGGATGGTTTTTCATATTTCAAACTTGGGAGCATGTGTTTAGTAGTATTTTTAAGATTTTACTCTCTGATTGACTAATTTAGAGTCTAAGTGTTTGAAAATCATAAGTTAGCGTGTTTTGGATTTTGAACTTGGTTTGGATTAGATCGGATCGTCATCGGATCGAATCCAATAATTCAAACTTGGATGGTTTTTCATATTTCAGACTTGTGAGCATGTGTTTAGAAGTTATTTTTAGATTTTTTTGTCCGAATGACTTATTTAGAGTCTAAGCATTTGAAAATCATAAGTTGGCGTGTTTTAGATTTTGAACATGGTTTGGATTCTATCGGATCGTTATTGGATCGCATTCGATAATTCGAACTTGGATCGTTTTTCGTATTTTGGATTTGCGAGCATGTGTTTAGTAGTTATTTTAAGATTTTATCCTCTGATTGACTAATTTAGAGTCTAAACGTTAGAAAATCATAAGTTAACATATTTCGGATTTTGAAGTTGGTTTGGATTTGATCTGATCATCATCGAATCGCATCTGATAATTCAGACTTGGATGTTTTTTCATATTTCGGACTTACGAGTAAATTTTAAATAGATATTTTAAGATTTTACCCTCCAATTGACTAATTTAGAGTCTAAGCATTGAAAAATTATAAGTTAGCGTGTTTTGGATTTTTAACTTGGTTTGGATTTGATGGAATCGTCATCGGATTGCATCCGATAATTCAGACTTGGATGTTTTTTCGTATTTTAGACTTTTGAAAAGTTTTTAGTATATATTTTAAGATTTTACCTTTCGATTGACTATTTTAAGATGCATAATTGTAGTACTTGTATTACGAACTTGGTTTGCAAATCATAAGTTTTCACATAAGATAATAATCGTGCTAAGCTCAAATAACATGGCATTCGTACTTATATTAATTTTAGTAAGATACATACTTTATATTAATATTATAAAGATTACTAAGTACCTGATCATGAGCCATCGCTAGATCGGCTCATGAACTCATCAAGCTAACGCTCCAGGACCCTACAAGTTTCTTTTTTCTCCTCAACCCGCCGCTCGAGGGTCTGCCTCTCCTCACGCTCCGCCTCAACCCTATGCTCGAGGGCCTACCTCTGCTCGTGCTCTACGTCTTGTACAGATTACAACTGAGTGATAGTCCCGGTATGGGTGTCCCGTGCCCTCGAGCGCATGCTCTCTCATCCAAAGTAGGAGGGCATGACTTCAAGGCCTTTACAGAGGACGCGACCATGCGTGGCAGGTCTGAGCACAATATCCATCACCGAGTCAACAGATACTGAGCTGAAGGAGCCGGCCTCGCCCGACGGGGTCACCATAAGTCTCATTCTCTCCTATATAAAAATAATCAATGATATTCAATAATATTTGATGACATACGTACGAATGTATTAACAGTAATTTAATTACTTATGACTTTCGAGGCAACCCTGTCATCTAGAAATGCCTGTCGGTATGCCACCTTTTAAAGGCCTCAAAAAGGTCAATCCATTAGGCTCGTGGCCCAAGGACTGTGTTTGTTGTTTAGCATATAAAATAAATAGATGCATTAACATAAGATTTATAGAGCTTTAAAGAATGAAATATTTGTATCATTTACCAACTGCTGGGTAAGCTGGGGCATGGAGGTCCTCCCCCTCACTGGAGCAGGTGTTCTCGAGGCATTTCTATTATGCTTGCCTTTAGCAGAACTCGCATGTGTCAATCGATTAAATTTTATTGTTGTCTTTGTCTCGAGTTCCATAAGGTCTCTCTCAGATTCCATTAAAAACTGCCAAGCTTAGTCTTTCATTCCACATTGTGGAGTCTCATAGGTGTTTGTGGCGGCATAAGATGATGATGATGATGCCAATGTATGTACAACTTGCCCCAATCCGCTGCTGCTGGTCTTGAGTGACTATCATGTTTGTTGACGCAAGCAAGCAAGCAATGGAAGCTTTATTCCTTTGCTTTTTTCATCTTATGGTGTTTGGGATTTCTTGGTCGGCAGGGCATAGGGGTGGGTGCCTTGCTGGATCAGATACCTTTTTTACTCCTTTGGATTTCTCACTTTGTTTACCTATATATCTACTAGTTAGTGCCCTTTTAGTTAACTTGCAGCCACAGATTGATTGGATCTTCCCTCCTCGATCTCTTCTACCTTAACTTGAGAGTTGTTTCCTCCTCCTCAGAGAACAGGTTCTTCTGTCTATCTTTCATTAGCACCTCCCTATCGATAACGGACCACCGACTTGTCTGTATGTCTTTCATTAGCACCTCCCTATCGATAACGGACCACCGACCCTCACCCTCTCTGTCTATCTGTTTCCCGTAACCAAGATGTCTTGTATGAAATACTTTTTACCCACTCCCAATGGAGGAGGGATGATGATCTTGCTCCACGGAACCCTGCATGTTACCATCTTTGAAGCGAATTCCCTATCAGAGGACGATTACAGAGCCCCTGCTGCTGCTGGGGCTCCAAAATTCATGGACAAGGTATAATAATGGCTATCTATATATCCAAAATTCATGGCCCCCCAAGTAAAATAATGCCTATCTATATATTGGCTATCTTATTTCCTCCAAATTTGTTTTAGGTAACTAGTGTAGTGATCACCTGAATATATATATATATATATATAATATATATATATATATATATATATATAGAGAGAGAGAGAGAGAGAGAGAGAGAGAGAGGAATGTTACAATGAGCTATGAGCTACGGAAGGAGAAAATGAGCTTCGATCATTTTGACCACCCTAGAAGTTTTAGAATTTTGTGAAAAATTAGTGGGTGTGTTGTCTAGGGTAACATGATCATCCTCACCAATTTTCAAGGAATTTCAAAACTTCTAGGATCATCAAATGATAGAAGGTTTATCCACCGTCCGTAATAACTATTAATTTTGCTTCTACCATTTGATGACCCTAGAAGTTTTAAAATTCCTTGAAAATTGGTGAGGATGATCATGTTACCATAGACAAAACACAGACCAATTTTTACGAAATTTCAAAACTTCTAGGATGGTCAAAATGATTGTAGCTCATTTTCTCTTTCCGTAGCTCATAGCTCATTGTAACATTCATATATATATATATATATATATATATATATATATATATATATATATATATATATATATATATATATATATATATATATATATATATATATATATATATATATATATATATATATATATATATATATATATATATATATATATATATATATATATATATATATATATATATATATATATATATATATATATATATATATATATATATAAAGAGAGAGAGAGATAGAGGGCAGGGGGGTGAGGGGATCACCATCTTGGGGTACTACTTATCTGTAGAATTTGCAGCGAAATGTAAAACTGCAACAAGTCGCTTCATGGCTAATAGTTATTCTCCCCTGGTGCAGTGCTACTGAAAAAGGATTTTAAAAATCGAGCTACAATAGTTGCTCTATCAAAGGTGTGAGACATCTCAAGAATGTGGAGGAGATTAAGACGTGATGGATGACTGTTTTGTCTGACTTTTCCTTTTGTGGACCGGAGGGTCAAATCAGGCCCGACCCTTTGTATTTGGAGGTAGGCCCTAGCCATTCAGGGCAAAAAATGATGGGTCCTAGCTCGACTCTTCAAGACGGGTTAGGACTGATTAAGGGCCAAGTTGATATCATTAAGATTAGGATTATCAACATATCTATTTATTCAGTTATGTCATTAAGGAAGGATTAGATCTTTTTTTTTTCTCCCTAAACTACTCTTATGCCAATACCTTTAAGTTTTTGAGATTCATTTAAAACCCTACTCATTTATTCGTGCTTGAGATAGATAATACAATTTAAAAGTATTATAAGTCTTATGAGTGTTATATAATTACTTCTAATACTAATATATCCAAACTTGATAACTCCAATTCCTATTGGGTTAAAGTGAGTGCTGATTAATTACTGATTAGTTCCACTTAGCCGTTGATTTAGCCATTTAATAAGTATTATATATATTATATAATTTATGTATAGGAAGGGTAGGGCCTAGCAGGGCCGGGCTATAGGTTTCCCTAGCCCGGCCCTCATCTTGGAGGGCTTATGAAAACTGGGTCTGATCGGGCCCTCAAGCCCTTGGCGGGCAGGGCTTTAAAGGACTTTGGAGGGTCGAGTCGGGTCGGGTCGGACAGGGTACCCTCTCCAAAGGGGCAGGTTGACGGGCCTAGTTGTGGGCCATCCATCACATCTTGGTCTCCTTCACAATCTTGAGACGTATGACACCTCTCAGCCTGTTTGCTTCGCTATAGTTGAAACACGCACAACAACACTATACGTCACCTAGTTTTTGGTTCGCTGTAGTTTCTAAAAACCATAGCAATTTCAACTCCTGTTGGTACAAAATTCTATACACGCATTGCGCCCCCACTGCACCGTGTAGTGCCAAACTTCTGGAATTGTTTAGATCCTATGCAATTTGGGGTGTGTTTCTATTTGTACAGGTACAAATAAAATTTTATGTTTGGTTGTTACTTTTTTAGATGTGCAACAGATTGTACACGTTCAAATATTATCCGCTAGCTAGTCTTTTGAGAATTCGCCTCACCCCATGAACAAATAGAAATCCACCACTTATGTGCATATATGGTCCTCACTGAAGACATAAACACATGTTCAAATATGTACAAATATCAGTAGCAAGCAAACAAGTACGATTATAAGCATGTGTTTCTTTATATATGCATTACAACAATGCATATGGAAAAAAAAAACACGTCATATATACGCAACATCCAAATAAGCCCTCCAACTGCATGGAACTAATTCACTACAAAAAAGACATAATTTACCAATGAAATATTTTATTACAATAATATCCGTTGGCATAATAACTATGATTTTTAAATATTTTTCCTATTTTAATTATCGACAGTAAAAAAAAGTCTATCGGCATAATATATTTACCGACGGATAATATTAAATCCGTCGGCACAATATGTATATATACCGACGATACTAAATGTACCTGTCGGTATTATAAATTATTATATATAATAATATTTGATGTAATGTTTACCGACGGATATAAAATATCCATCGGTATTAAATAATATGTACCGACGGATATTAAGTATATGCCGGTAAAAATCCTATGATTTTATAGCAGCGAACCGATTCCCTTTTCTCTGTTGTCTCGATCCCCTCCACTGCCCTCCCCTCCCCTCCACTACCCTTCTGATCCCCTACACTGCCTTCCCCTCCCCTCTGACCGGCGAACCTCCGACCTCCCCTCCTCTTCCCTCCGGTCGGCCACCCCTGCCCTTCTATCCCCTATCCTCCCCTCCCGGGCACCTCCAGCCTCCCCTCCCCTCTCTCGCACCTCCAGCACCGGCTCCTCCTCCTTCGGGGACTCCTCCTCCTTCGACTAAGATCTCCTCCTCCTCCGGTGAGTTCCCCTCCTCCTTCGCCTCCCTCTGTAATTTATTCCCATTCGCACCCTAAAGTTTGAAATGTTAGCACAATGCCCCTTTTGTCAACTATTTTGTTCCAAATCGTACCCTAAAGTTTGAAATTCTTGCACAATACCCATTTTGTCAACTACTTAATTTTTGATTTGTCAACTACCCAAATCGTACCCTAAAGTTATTCTGATTCTGATTCCGAAATTTCAGAATTTCAAAATCCAATTCCGATTCGGAATTATAGGAATTTTTTGGAATGTTACATTTTCAAAAATTAGGTTTAGGGTTTAGGTTAGGTTTAGGTTTAGGTATGGCTACAAACGAACCAAGCTGTTTGTGAGCGGCTCGCAGCTCGCGGCTTGGCTCGATAAAAGCTCGTTTGAGTTCATTCAGTTACTTGTCAAGCCAAGCCCAAGCCTAGAGTTTAGGCTCGTTTAATAAACAAGCCAAGCTCAAGCAGACTAAAGCTCGGCTCGTTTGGGCTCACGAACATGCTTAAATGTTTAGGGCTCGTGATCAAAGCTCGTGAACAAGCTCGATAGGTTCATAAAGGGCTCGTGAATAGGCTCACAAATGGCTTGAATAAGCCTAACAAATAGCCTAGTATGAAGTTTAGGCTCGTGAACAAGCTCGATAAGGGACTGTTCAATCACTAATTGAGCATAGCCAAGTCTGAAGTTTAGGCTCGGCTTGGCTCGGCTCGATTATTAAACAAGCCGAGCCCAAGCCTGAAATATAGGCTCATTTAATAAATGAACAAGCTCAAACAGGTCAAAGCTCGGCTTGGCTCGGCTCGTTTGCAGCCCTAGGTTTAGGGTTTATGCCAACTTTCCCATATGACAAATTAGGCTTAGGCTAGTTTTGTAAGTTATTCGTACGAAATTAATTAATCTGATAATAAAACTTAATTATTAGGTTTAGGGTTTAGGATTAGGGTTAGGTTTAGTGTTTAGGTTTAGGTTTAGAGTCTAGAATTAGGGTTAGGGTTATGTTTAGTGTTTAGGTTTAGGTTTAGGTTATAGGATTAGGGTTAGACTTAGGTTTAGGGTTTAGGTTAGAGTTTAGATTAGGTTTAGGGTTTATGTTAGGGTTAGGGTTAGGTTTAGGGTTTAGATTAGGGTTAGGGTTAGGTTAAGGGTTTATATTAGGGTTAGGATTAGGTTTAAGTTAGGATTAGGGTTAGGTGAATATTCAAATATTTAGGTTTAAATTTACCTCGAAATCATAATTCCCTACGTGTTATAGTATATTAAAATTTTGATCTCAAAAAAATATGTATTGGTGTCTACTTACAAGGGATTATATATTTACATCTTTATTGTTCTTTCTCATACACACAGCCATATATGGAAAGAGTGAGTATGGTGGACACCAGCAGAGACGTGGCTTGGCGGCTCAGGTTAAGCACCTGTAATATGAATCTCTTAATTAGAAGAGTATGGATTGAGATAGATCTGAATCATATGTGTTTTCGAAAGAAAAAATTTTAAAATAGCATTTATAATTTTACAAATGTATAGATTTTATGATATTGATATTGCATTTCAGGAAGAGAGATTTATAGTGTCTTAGAGCGTCAGATTGAAGAGCGAAACATGATATGAGATGTGGCAGTCTGGAGAGAGCGTCAGGTGTTGAGCGTCCATTTGGCGCGATTTATCTTTTCTTTTTTATGCACATAGCGTCACTTTGCTACGTAAAACTTTCATAATGCACGTAAACTGCATGAATCTCTTTGCACCACGATATAGTAGACTTTCATACGAACCCAACGGCATATTGGTTCGCTCTCATACATTGCATGCATGAAAGATACAGAGCCTCATAGTCCAAATTATCCTTTTATCGATAATTGCGTTTGAATCTGATAAGCGTCATCTCATCTGTGTTTTTCAGGGAATTGATTCGGTTTTCGATGCAGTCAGCTCAAAGACTTCATGACCAAGCCGTGGATATTCTCGCGGCGATTTGATGAAGACTGTACAGCTCGTTCGAAGGCTATCTCTAAAGAACAGCCAAGAGACGGATGATTGTGATGATTCAGTTGAGAGAAGATTTCATTGAGCCGATGCAACGCATGACACGAACCAGAGGAGGACTACAGACATACAAATAGGCGACGATGCGACTGATGATGGATTCGGATTACGATGACCAAAGCCTGATCAAGTCTCCCGCACGACCCCATTGCTAACCACTCTCCCAACCAATGTCACCTAAGCATTTCCCCCATCCGGCTACACTAACCGGAGATGTACGAACCCGACTCCTACGTGATAAAACCAAGCCCAACTCAGCAACAACCCCATGCATGCACCCACCGTCCATCCAAATCGTTCCGCCCGTTCCACACAGCCTTAGCCGACTCCATCCTAGCCGTCCTTCACAAAGCCGGAGTCTAAAACCCAGTCGTCCCTTAAAACCGTATTCTGACCCATGCAACCCGAGCCATGCAGACCCCCGTTCCGATCACCCTCTCTTCTATTCCATCACAGGCATTCCTTCCATGCATGCATGCATGCATGCATGTGCACCATTGCACCCAGCCGATCCTCTCTCCTCCCTTACACCCTTAACCGTCCGATCCAAATCAAGGCCGTCCGTTCCATGCATGCAGACCCGTTCCGATCGTCTCTCTCTATCTAAAATCTGAAGCAGCTCCTTCCCATCTAATCACAACCGTTCGATCCCACCTAACCCATGCAGCCCCTGTACCTTCAGCCGCCTATAATTTCTCCCTTTAAAACCGGAACTGATCACAGCCGTCCGTCCGATACTAGAGCAAACACATGCATGCTTGCATGTGAACCCAACCACCAGCCCCTTAACCGCACTCACTCTCTCAGCCCAATCACAGCCATCCGTTCCTCTCTTCCCCACACAATCACAGCCGGGCCGTGTCTCTTTACTCACCTATCAACCGTTCCGCCCAGCCGTCCGATCCCACCTATCCCATCTAAACCCAACCGCACATCTCTAGATCTAAACCGCACACCTCTCTCTCTCTAACTCTCTCTCTTTCCATCGCTGCCCACCGAGCTTCTCCCTCTTTCTCCCCCGATTCTCTCTCTCCTCCCTGTTTTCTCTCAACCGAACGTGCCCCGCTCTCTCTCTATCTCTTCCGTCCAACTCTCCAGCTGAACCCAGCATCGGCCAGCTCTCTACCCGATCTTCTCTCTCTCTAAATCTCTTTCCTTTTCTCTCTACGAGATTCTCTCCCTCCTTGATTCTCTCTCTACTTCCCATTAATCACAGCCATCCTTTCCACCTCAAGCCCCTCCGGATCTCAAACTCACCGAACTTCCAGCTATCCATCACGTTCCCTTCCTTCTCTCCTACTCCCTTCCGATTCCCAGCTATACCCGACCCATACACGCACCCAGCCGAACTTCTTTCTCTCTCCCGGATTTCTCTCTCTAAAACCCATGCACGTTCCCTCTCTTTCCTTATCTCTCTCACCACCGGACTCTCTCTCTCCTATATATAGGGAGGCTTTGGACGACCAAAAACTCAGCCATAGACCACTTAGGAACGAACCCATCACCACCGTATACCATCCCTCTCCCACATCTACCGGCCATCGTCATCCACGGACCTAGCCTCCACCTCCGAGAATCCTCCGCCATCATCGTTCGAGCCGTCATTCGCCATCGTACCATCGAAGCCGTGCCGCAGCCGAGTCGAAGTGAAGGAGCATCGATCGGAGAGGAGGACAACGAAAAGCAAAGCGTATTCCGAGAATGATCTGTATCTTGCTCTTCCCTTCTTTTACTTTTGATGTAATGCGACCCATGATGAACTAAATTCCATGCTAAGGCTTAGATGAAACCCCGGTTATAAATATTATTTAGGTTTATTTTATGTGATCTATGCCAATGCTCCTTAATGTTTATGCGATTCAATTCTTAATTAATTGATGATTCAATTTGCTCTCACAATCCATGCCATGTATGTTTTGTAGTTAGCGCTAAAATTAATCATCATGCAATTAGGCTTATTTTAATCGAATAATTAAAACCCAGATCTTGCATGCTTAACTCAGACATCGGATGCTCTGCTTATGTGCTTTGATCCGTTGTGCTTAACCTAGATGTTTGATGCTTCGTGTTATTACATATGCTTGAATTGAATCCAATATTAGAAAATCATATTTAGAGCCTAACGATCACATCCTCGAGTCGAGCACGGGATTTGTATTCCCGCATGCTACTCGTTCGCATAGATCATTTTGAATAAACCTAGTAATATGGATAACCGAGGTGGATTCGAATGCCTTAGTACCTTCTCCACTTGAAACTCGACTTACCATAACTAGTTTGTTTCCCTTTCCTTAATTAGTTTGCTTTTAATCTTAAAACAAATCAACTCCAATTCAAATTATCTTTTAAGGTAATTTAGGTTAAATAAGTAATAACCCTAGATTAGATAGTTCCCTCATTAGCAATCCCTGTGGGATCGACCTCGTAATACGTACCGCTCCTACAAAGCGATTCGTGCACTTGCGAGTTATAATTTAGATCAAATTAAACCCTTAATTTAGGATTAGTTTAGATCGCATCATCAGACTGTACAATATTATCAGTTATGGTTACAAATGAGGCAGTGACAACGGAGGAGTGGCGACGGCGACAGGAAGCTTGGCGACGACGATAAAAGGAGTAGCGCCGACAATAAAAAGAGTGGCGACGATGATATGAGAAGTGGCACCGACGAGAGGAGGAGTGGCGACGGCAACAGGAGTGGCGGCGATGACATGCTGCAGGTGTTGAGGCTACAGAGAGCACGTTTTGGCGATGAGGATTGCACCCCCCAAAAACCCCTGCGGATCCTATCAGTTTTGGCACATAACTTCCTTCAGTTTTGGATTATGTAAAAATAATTTTGTAATAAATATGTGATAATTTTCTGGTATTGTCTGTGATTATCTGGTATTGTGGTAAATCAAATAATAGAAGAGGGATACGATAAGAGTGGTGGAGATGAGACATAAAATGACTAGACCTGTACTATTTCATATATAAATTGGACAGTTTCATATGTAAATTGGATTGTTTCATATATAAATTGGACTGTTAGAAACTAAATATCTTACTATTTCATATGTAAATCAAACTGTTTCATATATAAATCATATTGTTTCATATGTATATCATATTATTTTATATTGTTTCATATGTAAATCAAACTGTTTTATATTATTTTATTTGTAAATCATACTGTTTTATTTGTAAATCAAACTGCTTTTAGATGGCATCATGATCGAGGGTTCGTAGAGACAGAGGTGGGCTTAGACTCTAAATTAAAAACAAGCTAATTTATGATTTTTCAATGCTTAGACTCTAAATTAGTCAATCAGAGAATAAATTATTAAAATATCTACTTAAAACTTGTTCGGTAATCTGAAATACAAAAAAACATCCAAGTACGAATTATCGGATGTGATCCGATCGAATCCAAATCAAGTTCAAAATCTGAAACATGCTAACTTATGATTTTCCAATGCGTAGACTCTAAATTAGTCAATCAGAGGGAATAATCTTAAAATATCTGCTTAAAACGTGCTTGCAAGTCCAAAATATGAAAAAATATGTAAGTCCGAATTATCGGATGCGATCCGATGATGATCCGATCGAATCCAAATCAAATTCTAAATTCGAAACACCCTAACTTATGATTTTTCAATGCTTAGAGTCTAAATTAGTCAATCGAAGGGTAAATTCTTAAAATATCTACTTAAAATTTGCTCGCAAGTCCGAAATACAAAAAAACATCCAAGTACGAATTATCAGATGTGATCTGATAACGATCCGATCAAATCCAAACCAAGTTTAAAATCTGAAACATGCTAACTTATGAATTTCAAATACTTACACTATAAATTAGTTAATCGGAGGGTAAAATCTCGGCTGAAATATTTGGTAAAAAATTGGATCTGGCGGCTCGAAGGGGGGAGGCGGCGATCATACCGATTGTTGGGATGATCGCCCCCCTCTTCATGTGATCTGTTGGGCAAGTCAAAGGGGGAGAGCATGAATTGGGGGGGGAGCGTGAAGGGGGGGAGCTTGAAAGAGGAGAAAATCTATGGTATAACGGTGATACCACCTCAGCAAATATCACAGCCAATCAAACGTTGGAGTACCGTTTAGCACCAGTACAACTGATTCATAACCACATGATTTAGTCACCACGAAAATACATTGCACTAAGCTCCAATTCCAACATGTTATATATATAGATGTAAATCATTTTTTTTACATATATAATTTAATTGCAGGATGTGCAGCTTCAGGGGATGAGTGCACTAGTGTTGGTGCCGGGCGGCGTGGGGTGGTTGAGCTAGGGCACGCAGCTTCTCTCAGTTTTGGATTGTGTGAAAATAATTTTGTAATAAATATGTGGTAGTTTTCTAGTATTGTCGTAATATTTGGAAATTTATGGTTATATTTGATAAATTATGATAATATTTGGTTTTGTCAATTATGGTAATATTTGTGATAATATTGTGGTAATTAGCGGTAATATTTGAACATATTGTGGCATTGTTGTAAATCATAGGAATTAAACAACCAGATTTTAGTAATTTTTTTAAAAATTTCAAGTTTTATTACTGACGGATCTTATATTTTTCATCGGTAATAATAAATTTATTAAATAATATATTTTAACTATAACCGACGGAATAAATTACCGTCAGTAATATACATATTATTGCCGATGGATATACGTCATACCGTAGGTAATAATCTATTATATTTTTTAAAAATATTCATATATTGCCGACGAACTATAAGTTTTCGTCGGTAATATACATAGTTTTGCTGACGGATATAAGGCTGACCGTCGTTAATAATCTATTATATATTTTTTAAAATATTCATATATTGCCGATACTTGATAAATAGCTGTCAATATTAATATTTAATACCGATGGAAATATTAATTCGTCACCATTTTTTTTTCTGACATCATCTTTTCCGACGGTCACTGACGGAATTTATTTACGTCGTCATAAATTATTACTAACAGAAAAATAATATTATCGATGGATATTTTCCGCCAGTAAAAATGTTTTTTTTTTTGTAGTGTTATAAATAGGTTGTTGGATAGAGCAACCGTTCGACTCCCGATATGGACACTGCACTCGGAGCAAACTTTCCCTCAAGGTTGCTTTGTTTTGTTTGCACGAGCGAATATTGGTCATTGATATCATGTCCATGGGATTATGTGATTTAATAAATAGCAACTATGTTGCCTTCATCGTTTTGATCTTCGGATCTCTTTGAGCCCTTGGTCTAGTCTAGTGCTTTGTCCTCTGACCTTGTTTGGTCTGTCCAACAAATTAAAAAAAAAAGAAAAAAGAAGAGAGAAAATAGCATTCATGAGCATAGCAAACGAATCAACACTGTCCACTGTGGCTTGTGTGTGGGTTTAATATTTCTCAAACACAAAGTAACAATTGTTTAATTGCAAAAAAAAAAAAAGTTAACTATTGTTGCAACTGTTATGATATTTAAGCAATGATTTGGTTGCATGATGAACGGACATTCAGGAGGAGGCGTCATGTTTGTGGAAAAGAAGACTTGCCAAAAGATTTCAATGGATCAAAAGGGTGTTCTTTTGCCTTCCTAAGGTACGTTGGTTTGTTTTCTTTTGTACGTTGTTGGCTTGCTGTTGTTTCGTTTTTGGGTAATGTGCGCTCGCCCCGCTAGCTCACAAGCAACCCACCTATGGAGGCATCGGGCAGGGCTGGGCAAACGACCCTAACCCACCGTGAGGTGGTGGTTGTTCAAATAGCATTGTACTCTTTTTTTTTAAGGGTTAATTAGTCCTAAATTCCTCCACTGGTCGTTATTTAAGCTAAAGGATATAAGTTGCTAGGATATTAGCTAAAGTCCCTCCCGAAGGACACGTTTCTACAACAAGTCCTTAATCGAAAATGTTAACCTCTTTTTATCTTTTAAATTACAAAACTGCTCCTCCAACAAGAGTATCCATTTGTTGTTAATAAGAGTACATCCATTGGTCTTTGGCATGAGTATCCATTTGCCGATTAACACTATACATGTAGTGATTGCTACAATGATTTCATTGTAGCTACTACAGCGAAAACATTGTAGCAAGAGTATACATTCGTCTCCGGAAAGAGTATCTATTCGTCATCAACAATATTATTTATTCACCGGGTGATACTGTGCATGTTGCGGTTGCTACAGTGATTTCACTGTAGCAAGAATATTCATTCGTCTTAAGAAAATAGTATGAATTCAGCTAATTGATACTCTTGCTACAGTGAAAATCATTGTAGAAACGGACAATTCACTAAATTGATACTTTTACCAAATCGAACTGATACTCTTGCTACAGTGATTTTATTGTAGCAGCTATAGTGAAAACCTCAAGCCAACCAATAAGGTAGTTATGGCGGAGCTACTAGGTACAGGTGGAGGTAGCACATCCAGTAATATAGAGAGAATATATCATAGAGAGAGAAAATGTTATAGAAATTGAATATTTTAGAAAGAGAAAATATTGTAAAAAGATAATATTTTAAAGAGAAATATTGTAGAGAGAAAACATTGTAAAAATATGATATTTTAGAGAGAAAATATTATAGAAAAATAATTTTAATTATAGAGAGAAGATATCATAGAGAGAAAAAATATTCAAGAGAGAAAATATTATAGAAAGAATATTTTAGAGAGAGAAAATATTATAAAAAGAGAATATTTTAGAGAGAAAAATATTGTAGAGAGGAAACATTAATTATAGAAGTAGGATATTTTAGAGAGAGAAAATATCATAGAAAGAGAATATTTTAAAGAAAGAAAATATTGTAGAGATAGAATATTTTAGAAAGAGAAAATATTATAGTGAGAGAAAATAATGTAAAGAGAAAAATATTGCAGATCAGATTATTCGGGCCTTGTGCACAAATGACTCAGACCAACCTTTGGTGCAGGATTGCATCCGCAAAGTTAGAAAATTCAGCACATTTCGGGCAACTCATATATTCCGAGAGGGCAACCAAGTGGCTGACTTGCTGGCCAAAGGGGCTAGAGTTTTAACTAGGCCATGTATTTCATCTAGTAGTTTTAGCCGGGAGGTCATTGACCTATGTAACAGGGACCTCATGGGACCCCCTTTTGTAAGATCTTAACTAGTCTAATTGGTAGTACCAAAAAAAAAAAAAAACAATATCATAGAGAGAATGTTATAGAGAAAAATATTATAGAAAAAGATTGAAGATGTAGATAGAAAAATTATTGTAGAAAGAATATTTTAAAAAGAGAAAATATTATAGAAAGATAATATTTTAGAGAGAGAAAATATTATAGAGAGAGAAAAAAATATTGAACATAGAGAATATTCTAGGGAGAGAAAATATTATAAAGAGAAAACATTTTAGAGAGAGTAAATGTTTAAAAAAAAACTGAAGTAGAGAAAATATTATAGAGAGAAAATATCATAGAGAGAGAAAATAGCATAGAGAGAAGAGAAATAATATTATAGAGATAAAATATTAAAGAAAATATTATAGAGAGAGAAAATACGTTAGAATGAGTCTATAGAGAGAAAATATTGTAGAGAGAGTAAATGGCATAGAGGAATAGAAAAAATATTTTAGAGAGAAAATATCATAGAGATAATGTTAGGAAGAAGATATTATAGAAAGAAAAAATATCGTAGAGAGAAGATATTAATGGAGAGAGAACATTTTAGAAAAATAAAATATTATAGAGAGAATTGACATCGAGAGAGATGAAGAAAATATCATAAAGAGAAAATATTATAGATAGAAAATATTATAGAGAAAGTACTCTAAAGAGAAATATTATATAGAGAGAATATTGCAAAGAGAGTATTGCACAGACAATAGTTTAGAATGAAAAATTATTGGAGAGAGAAAATGATATCGAGAGAATATTATAGAGAGAGAAAATAATATATATATATATAGAAAAAGAATATAATAGATAGAGTATGTTATATAGATAATGTTTTTCAAATAGAATATTTAAAAATATAGGAAATAACTGCAAAACTTGTTTTAGGCTCAAAACTGATTTTTTTGCCAAATTCTCAAATGTCGATAATTCTAGAATTTGTTCTCGATAAGCTAAAACTGGTTTTGCACAAAACTAGTTCTTGATATTCCAAAATCAAAATCTAAAATTTCAAAACCAATTAATGCCAAACGCACCCTAAGACCTAAAGGCCATGGGGAGAATCCTAGACCCAATCCGAACCCCAAAACCTAATCCAAACCCTAAATCTAAGATCTACAGCCCATGAGGATGAACCTTAGAACTAATCCTAAACCTTAAGCCTCCCGTTGCTACTCGTTGCCACTGCTCCTTGTTTGAGCCACCCGCTGCTACTACTCTGAGCTACCCACTGTTCGCTGCCGTTTGCTCATCGTACCGCTGCGCTTGCCACTGCTTGTTGTTGTCGTCGGTTGCTCAAGAGAGAAGGGAAAGGGCAAAAGAGGGGAAGGGGGTAATTTTTAAAAATTTAATTTTAGGACCTACTGTTAAAAGACTTTATAAGTGTCTTGTTCATTAACTGGATTTGTCGTGTGGGACTAAACACCCATTATCTCAAAAAATAATGGGAAACCCGAAAGTGAGGCCCATAATATAAAAATATAAAAAGTAGAAAAAGTAGTTCGGGGGAAAATTTCCGATGTGCTCACCGGGCAGTACCTAGCTATCAATCCACGAGGTTCTGCACTCAGCACATGGGATAGTGGACCCCAGTGCACAAATACATGACGATGAGTTCGAATCTTCTGCGGTTCCATCCGACCTACAGGCTATAATTGTGGTGGTAGCTGGCAGATGCCCGCCATGTGTCAATAACAACATCGCAGTCTTTGGTTAGGGTTTTCGCCAAAATCCTCTTGGTCTCCTCGGTTGCCGCCGTTGGTGGTGCTGGAGGGGCCGGGATCTTCGACGGCAAATCCTCCGAGGTTCAGATATGGGCTTTGCCCTCTCTTTTCCCCTGTAGATAGGGATGTTTTTTGGCCGGTCATCTCCTCCAGTGATGGCATCGGGCCCTCTTTTCTTTTTCCTATTTTTGGGATTTTGGGAGTCCCCTCTGACTCCGACGACGGTGAGATGGTGGTCTCCATCTCCGGCGTGGTGCGGCGGCTCGTATCGATCGTTGCAGTGGCCTCGAATAGGTCATCGACCTCGCCCCTGCTCGTTTTCAGCGGCCCCGACTCGACGATGGTGGTGGCTCTGGCTAGGCAAAATGTGGAGTTTCTAGCGGGCCTCGTCGGATTTTTCCGGCAACTCGTAGCGGCTTGGCTCCTCTACCCTGTGCGGTGATGGCGTCGATGGTCGTGATGGGGTTAGTTTGGTTTTTTTTTCCCCTTTCTGTTCTGCTCATCCGTCTTTGTGTGGTTTGGTCCGCCTATGTGCGTCTTCTTGTTGAGCCGGCATGTAACGTGTGACGACCAAGATCCAATAGGCCAATAGCCAAGAGCCAAGACTCCTCAGGCTGGGATGCCAAGATGGATGAGGTGAGGTGAGGTGTACAATGCCACGAGTTGCCCCACATCGCATGGAGAGAAGGAGATCCTGAGCTACTTATATAATTTCCCCTCCCAAACATAAAAGACGCGTTTTAAAACCGTGCGCCGCTACGGATTTCGTAAGAACTCCGTAGTTAAGCGTGCTCGGGAGAGAGCAGTACTAGGATGGGTGACCTCCCTGGAAAGTTCTTGTGCGGGTATGGACAAAGCGGACAATATCTTATATGTTTGGGGGTGGATGTTACATGACGTCTTCCAGTGGTCCGATTGAGACCTCCCCCTTGAATCTATAAAAAAAAAGTAGTGGTCAGACTTCAGAAGTGGACCTCAATCTTTTACTTTTACCAATAGAATCTGATTGCTATGAGGATCATGGACATAATCAAGAATTATTTGTCTCCATAAATAAAAAAGATCTGCACTCCTTCAAAATGTTAGTATGTAGAAAAACTATGCTGACCTATAGATTTGGCTAAATCTGAATCTTAAGCATAAAAACCCATGCTTGCCCGGCTCACAGTTGGGACCTCCATTCCCCAAATAGATCCATCAATCAGTGTGATTTGGTAGCGCATGTGCTATTTTTCACATTTTTTGGTGTAAAAAAAAAACTTTAAGATGTAATAGTAAACAGATAAATGCATATCTTCCTTGATCTTTGATGGTTTGTTTTGCTGAATATAGTATAGATTGAAATTTTCTATCCCCCATTCAGGCAGAACTCTGGGCTCTTCGAGTCGCGTTTGAGGAGCTCGTTGCAGGCCACTATTGTAATGTTGTGATCCTTACTGATGCTAAGGTGACGAGGGATGAGCTGGTTCTTCACAAAGGTGTGTCAGTAGAGATAAGCTTGCTCATTCTGGAGTGCACATATCTATGGCAGAGATTGTCTGGAGTATCAGTTCAGTGGGTCCTCGGTTATGCTAATGGCGCTGTTTATTGGCTTGCGAAGGAAGCATGCCTGAATGGAGTTAAAAGGATATTGGTCTTCTAACTTTTCTATACTTCTCTCTTTTCTAATTAGGGACGACCTCCAAGTCATTCTGTAATGACTACCCCCTGCTTACCGAAAAATAACCATTTGAGCTGTGGACTCCATTACTGGAAGAATGCTATGACAGAGCTCCCTCCATCACAACTAGGGGTGGCAATGGGTCGGGTCGGGTCGGGTCGGGTTGAGACATATGTATAAGGGCAAAACACCCAACCCGAACCCACCCGTTTAATAAACGGGTCAAAAACTTAAACCCAAACCCGACCCGCCTAATAAACAGGTTGACCCGACCCGACCCGTTTAACCTGTTTACTAAACGAGTCGGGTCGGGTTGGCTCGGGTTGGGTCAACAGAACCCATGTAAACCTGTCGGGTTGGGTAAAGACCAGTCGGATTGGGCCGGGTTGGGTCGGGTTGGTTCGGGTTGGGTTGGGTTGGGTCGGGTTGACACGACCCATTTGTTAAACGGGTCAAGTCGGGTCAATCGGGTTATAAGTACAAACCCGAACCCGACCCATTAAATAAACGGGTCAATCGGGTCGACCCGTTTATGACCCGAACCCGTTTAGGCCAAACCCAAACCCGCTAACTTCGGGTCGGGTTCGGGTCGGGTTGGCGGGTCGGGTCAAGAATTGCCACCCCTAATCACAACCCTTCTCTCTCTCTCTCTCTCTCTCTCTCTCTCTCTCTCTCTCTCTCTCTCTCTCTCTCTCTCTCTACAAACCCATATTTTATTTGATGTGGATAGAAGGGCAAGGATAAGAGCATCTCCAACCCTATCTGAAGTCGCTCCCAGCGTATGAGGACCACTTGCTTGGAGCTTCTAGCCACTCTAACCCACTCCCAAAAGCAAATGTGGTGCTGGGAGCTCCCAAGACTTGGCGGTAGTCGGGATGGAGCTTGGAGCTCCTAATGATTGGTCCCCATATGTTTTTATACCTTGTTGTCCTCATTTAGTTACACATCAACCCCTAGTGGATGCATGCAACTTTTATTTTTTGACCATTTTATCCTTGTGTAGGAGCTCCTTGTTTGGAGAGGATTGGAGACCATCCATTTTCTCCACCCCATCATATGTGGCCACATTGGGAGCTCCCAACCTTTAGAGAGATTGGAGATGCTCTTAAGATCTCCACGGATAGCCTTCATGCACATCTCCTCTGGTCGGTAGGCCCCGGTCGGTGGGCCCGGCGTGCCTGCCCCACAACCACATGGAGTCGGCTGGATGGAGTACGATTCACTTTAGGGTCCCCTGCCATCGTGTGGTTGTGATGAGTGTGGGCCCACTGACCGACATTTATCTCCAAGCGTACAAACTGATGTGGCCTTATCAGAAGAGCCTTTGGCTTGACTCACCGCCCTCCTAATCAACTGATGTGGCCTTGGGGCCACCACTCAGATTGCCACGCTGGAGCTAACCATCAATGATTGTCTCGATAAGACAAAACAGAAGATAAAATGCAAAAAAAAAAAAAGGAAATACAACTTTAGGGTTATTAACGTTAGCTCCTTATCCTTTCCAAAAAAAAAAAAAATTAATGGGCAGTCCCTGACAGTGGATTACATTAATGAAAAGGACGTTCTGATCTACATGTTAGTGTAAAGTCGCTGTAACAATCCAACAGTAAAGATTAAATACTGCATCCTTTCTTCCTTACCTATCGGACTCCAAAAGACAATAAATTTTATAATTTTTTTCTAATTTACCAATCATACCATTATCATGTTATATGAATTGTCGCTTAGAAAACTTCTATTAAACTATCAAAAAGCTCAAAATCAACGAAGAAAAAATTCATGCCGCCGCCGTTTTCTTTTTCGCATTAGTCTGCAAGGAGCTCGCCGGCAATTGAGGGATAACGATCCATCAGAGTGGCCGCCCGACCACTCCGGTCTGTGACCGAGGTCAGTGGGCCAAAACCACCTCTCGGCCTCTAGAGTTCTGATTGTTGTTTTCCAATGATGCAGGGCGGCCAGCCCGACCCGCCGTCCCTCTCTTTGCGGCCAATCGATGGCCAGTTGGGCGTGTGCAAACCCCACCTCGGGGCTGCCTCCTATGACGTCGCTCTCCGATTGTGCAACGAGCTGACCGACTACTCCAGTCAATGGTTGAGGTCAATGCACCACCCCTTGTCTGCTAGGGTTCTGGTTTTTACTTTTCTGGTGGTTCAAGGTTGCCAGCCCTACCCATCGTCCCTCTCCTTACTTTCCGGTGGTGCAGTGTTGCCAACTCAACCGATGACCGGCAAGGCATGTGCAAACCCGACCCCGGGGTCGTATCATGTGACGCCACTCTATGATGGTGCAAAGTGGTTGACCAACCACTCTTGTTGGTGGTCGAGATGAGTGGGCAACCCCGGTTTGCCAAGGTTCTGATTATCGCTCTCCAATCGTACAGGGTGGTCATCCCGACCCATCGTCTCTATCCTTACGGCCTATCGATGGCTAGAGCCCCACCGGGCGTTTGCAAACCCTACCCTCGGGGTCGCCTCCTCTATCGACGCTCTCCGATGGTGCTCTTATATAAAATTTGATATAAATATTCAAATTTTAAAATTTTGCTCTTTATCATTCGATTCCCATTCTTATATTTTAAACACATTTTACAGATATTTAATATTTTTTAAAATATGTAATATTACTTTAATGTATCATTTAGATCTGCATTGTAATGCTATTATACTTTGAAACATATATAAATTTAAATTCTAATATAATTTGATCTAAAATAACCAAATTTTGAATTTATGATCTTTATAATTAATTGTTGCTCTTATATTTTAAACTAATTTTGTAGAGATTTAACTTAATTAGAAATTGTGTGTCCTTTCAAACATATATAAATTTAAATTCAATCAAAATTTCATATAAAATATCCAAATTCTTAATTGTTGCACTTTATCATTCAATTATTGCTCTTATGTTTTAAGCATATTTTATAAATATTTAATATTATTTAAAATGTATAATATTACACTAATGTATCTTTTAGATCTGCATTAATTAAAAAGTTATTACCTTTCAAAAAATATAATCAAATCTAATTTGATTTAAAATAACTAAATTCTAAATTTATGCTCTTTATAATTCAATTATTGCTCTTATGTTTTAACCAAATTTTGTAGAGATTTAATATTATTTATAATATAAACATATTCCCTTTATGTCTATATTTGAACATATGTTCTTTTGAATTGTTGATCTTTATAAATTAATTATTGTTATTGTGTTTTTAACAAACCTTAAAGATATTTAATATTTTGTAAAATATATAACATTGCTCTAATATATCATTTTATATTGAATTCAAAATCATGTGCCCTTTAAAACATATATGAATTAAAATTCAATCAAAATTTGATCTAAGATCACTAATTCATGAATTGTTGCTCTTGGCAACTCAATTGATGCTATTTTATTTTTAACCAATTTATAAATAATAATATTTATAAAAATATAGAATGTTGATCAAATATAATTTTTGAATCTTGATTCATGGTGCTAAAAATTAAGAACCATAATTCAAGCTCCAGAAACCAATTAATGATCTTTACATCTGAATTATACAGATTAGCTATTAATCCCTGATAGAATAAACGTTTAACGTAAAAGACATCGAAATTTGGCTGATTATGTCAGACCCTTGTCGCTTTTCCGGAGATGGTGGTTGACTGCGGGGAGTGGTGGCCGGCGGGGCAATAGCCACCGGCCGCCACCTCTGCCAACCACCGATCCTCCGCCTCGACCCCGTCAGCCGCCACCGGTGGCAGTGGATAGTGATTGATGGAACGACGGTCAGTCACCGGAGGCAGGCGGCAATGGGCGACCGATGTGCGACGAAGGTGGTGGTCGGTGTCTGCGGTAAGAAGTGGCCTGTGGGGCGGCAATGACCTATGGTGGTGGAATCCTCTTATGATTCATCCCATGGTCCATAATTCTGCCAATAATGCGATGTCACCTATCAGTTTGGTGATGAGTTTTGTTAAATAACATTACTCAACGGATTAATATTCATGGGGGACCACATTGGGACCACAAATAGGGATCCCACATTATATTTTGTTATAGTGGCATAGTATCTGATAGACTATATTGTCCCTATTCTAAGCATTTTAGGTATTTAAGGGGTTTAAAAACAATCATAGAGCGGTAACAGAAAATACTCCCGTGGGACCACATCGAGACCACAAATATGGACATCACTTGAACAATATGTGATAGACAATGACCTAACGTAATAGACAATGTCTCGTTATCCTTTACGCTAAAAATTTATTTTGTCAGGGATTAATCACCAATTATCCGGAAAAAAAACGGTAGCTCCGTATAAAGGCTTTTGTTTAGAGAAATGTTATTCATACCCAAACTCTTACCGAAAAAGTCATGTCGAATGACGTGGTGTGATCAGATTCGTTCGTTTCATCCAACCCATACCAGTGATTGTAGTCGGCCCGAAGAGGTCAAGGATGGCAATGGGTCAGGGTCAGGGTCAGGGTCGGGATTAAAATTCCTATTGTAAATGGGGCGGGTTCGAGGCAGGGCTATTCAAAATTCATAAAAATCAATTCCCAAACCTGCCCCATTGCAATTCCTTGAAGAGGCAGGCAAAAAGGGGTGCTATGAATGGATGCCATGTCATTTGGTAAGAGTTTCAGTATGAATAGCATTTCTCTTTCGTTTAATGTGGTTTGTAAAGTTTGAACTTAATGTTAAGCCCTTGTGGTTGGATTTTGGCTAACACGAGCTTCTTCTGCACGGACATATAATAACAAAAAAATTTAAATGATAATTTTACTGTGGGTGCAACATCTAGTTAAAGCCCGACGATGCAACATCTAGATAATTTTACTGTGGGTGCAACATCAATTATACTTTCTGTTTTTCAGAGCTCTATGAACCTTTTGGTAATCAGACTCTAGTCAAGTCCACTCAATCCTCTGTCTACTTGTATAAGTACTCCTCGAACCATCAAGAGTAGCTTTACTTTTTTCAGAGTTAGTGGATTCAAATGTTGTATCTTATCGCACAGAGATGTAGGCTTCGGTCGAACTTCGTCACCACATCTTCTCTCTCTCTCTCTCTCTCTCTCTCTCTCTCTCTCTCTCTCTCTCTCTCTCTCTCTCTCTCTCTCTCTCTCTGCTCAATAGTGCTTGCGTGATAGCTCAGCAGATGGCTGCTCAGCACTCTACAGTGCACCGCATTCGAAGTCAACCATCAATCGACTGTTTAAGGAAAACTGTACGACGGCCGTAATTCCCCCCCCCCACACACACACACACTTACCACTTCTGATAAAGTGTAACAATCGTAGCAAAAGAGTAATAATTGGTAAAGAGTAACAATATGTTAGTTTTGGCTAACGGGAGCTCCTTCTACGGACACATGTAATAATGAAAAAAAAATTAATGACAATTTTAGCCCTACATATAAAGTGTAACAATTGTAGCAAAGAGTAACAATCCTTTAACAAAGAGTAACAATTTGATATAGTAAAATATGTTAATTATAAATTGATTGTAGTGGTATTTTTTACTCATTTGGTCATAATATGATTCTTTTTGTGACAAAAAATATATTTAACTATGCAAAACCTAGTTGATTCTATCTCACACATAAAGAGTAACAATTAGATAAAATAGAGTAACTATTTGGTCTGTTGGTAGATTTTTTTTTGAATGAAAATATATAGAAAAAAATTAAATTATTTTGTGGTTTTAAATCGACAATCGGAATCAATTTTAACTGTTTTTCATGCAAAAAACGGTTCGCGTTCAATTAATGCCAGAAAATACACATTTAATGAACTTTAGTTGGGCATTATTGTCCTTTTTCTATTTCGGCGGGATTTTGGAAATGTTCTATTGCAATACAGGACTTGCATGAGAGCTTATTGCAAGTTAATTACTTTGTCAGGGAGCTATCACTAAGGCCCCCTGGAATTTTACAAAAAAGCTCTTCAGATGTGAATAAAACCCACAGGGTGCGTGAGCTCACTATTTGACCGATGAGAACAAATCTCTCTCTCTCTCTCTCTCTCTCTCTCTCTCTCTCTCTCTCTCTCTCTCTCTCTCTCTACATCAGTGCTTCAAGGAAAACCCTTTGCAGGAGTTGAGGAAGAAGATGAAGTAGATGTCGTAGAAGAATCCTCTCGATTCCTGGAGGTTATGTATATAGTGGTTTATCCTCCAGTTTCAGCCATGAATAGGATGAGCTGCCAACGTCTGCCACTAGATTCATCCCTTTACTTGTAGCTGATGTATCGAGCCGACGTTGGGTGGGTTGGCTAAATTAACCACAGGCAATGAAGGAGACTGATCATCGAGCCGGAAGAAAAATGAACGAAGGTTCGGCTGTTACGCCCTCTGCATACACTTATTAGATGCAGGCATGTTCTGAGTTGCATCCTTGAACCAGTAGGGTCTGTTGAACCAGACTGCAGAACTGTGTTCGATGAGGTTCGAAATGAATCAAAAGCTTTCGGACCTCAGAAAATCCCAACATATTTGACGAAAACAACCTCGCAGTCAAGAAATATATGGGTCCCACAGTGACAGCACTCTCAAAACTCAAATACAGCAGAAATAGTCATCTGGCCAAGTAACATGTTAGTTTCCATGCATACAGTCTATTATTACCCATGAGTTGACATGTTCAGGACTCAAACACAACAAGAGGCCAGCATAACACAGCTGAGAAAATCAGAGCAGAACAGGTTTCCCGGGAATCAGAAGAACCCTGATCAATTCATCCGGGGCATCTTTCCTCTATTTATCCAGCTTGTTCAGAAGGGATGCCAGCCCTACGGGCCAACCATTGCTCGGTGACGGTTCCTGTTTAGTACCGGCCTCGGATGACCTGCAGTTGAAATAGAATAGCATCAGCAAAGAGTAGAAAATGGCCAAGAACCGCAAAATTCAAGATTTGAATAAATAAGAAAATATATAACAAAAAATAAAAGGATATATGACAAAGTACAACAATAACAACAAAGGATTGATCAGAGAAGGACAAAGAAGAATAGTTTGATCTCATTTTCAAGATTGCCTTCAGATCATGAATGAAACCATGAGGACGATGTTGTTGTAAGTTGGCTTTGCCAACACACAGGCCGCCCATAATGTCAAGATCAAGGTTTATTTATCGTTGGTCCGTACAACGTTAGTCTGCAGAATGCCCTCACAACAGTTTCAGTTTTTTGTATTGCGTCAACAATTCGCAATCTTCGGCAACGCATGTTTCGATCAAAGAAAAAGCATGGAAATATATACAGGCACCACACTGATCAGCTTTGAAGCCTTCCATCTAGCCAACAAAATATGTAACATGTGAAAACTTAAGGTTCAGTCACGAGTTCAGTTTTCTTTCTAGGTCATTTTCGAGAAACCGTTGTTTAAATCAGTAGGTCATGTCCCGAATCGCAATTCGCAATACTAACAAGTAATATACCTAAACGTCAAACTTTAGTACCATGTGGTCTTACGAAATACACACAAGGACACGGTTAAATAAAAATGATCATTTTTGCTAAATATTTGGGTAACAAGATCAATCCATTCCATTCACATGAAATCTACTCTCGGAAATAAAGGATAAAGCAAGTAATATCCTGCATTGGTCTTAAATCTCTTGTCATTTAATTAACAAGCTCTACCATAGCAAATTACAGGCAAAAGTAGGACGAAATGCCAACAAGCTAAAAGTAATGTTTACCTGCAGAATTGTAATCATATATAAAATACATTTAAATAAAGATCTGAACTTGAATACATACACAGGAGGCAGCGGTCCCTCGTAAGCAAATGTAGATATGCCTTGTCGCTGCTTGTGCTTGGGATTGGCAGTGCACAGCACATAAACCCTACCACGACGTTTAACCGTCCTACAAAATTCACACAGTTTCTTCACCGATGATCTTACCTTCATAGCTGTTCAACAAGAAAGGGTCAGCACGAAGTCAACTTTAAAAGAAATGAAATAAGATGAAATCAGGCTTTCGCTACAGCTCTTTCAGCTTTTATCAGCTCCCCAAATTTATCCATATGACACATGCTGGATTGTAGGGTCGTTTATCCTCCCCCTCATTGAAGGATAGATGACATCCAGTCTTATGTTTATAATACAGAGTTTCAATATATTATTAAATAGTAAACATATCGAGAGAATTTTAGTAGTACGAACGCTTTTAGCAACTAAAGATGAACCAGCACAAAGAGAACAAAACTTAAGAGAGACAACAATTGCAGTCTCTCTCTCTCTCTCTCTCTCTCTCTCTCTCTCTCTCTCTCTCTCTCTCTCTCTCTCTCTCTCTCTCTCTCTTAATGACTCTCGGTTGTCAGAAAAAATAATTCACATCTTTTCAAAAATATCCATCAACGTTATTTTAGGTCTTCCTCCTTGACACCTTCCACAATAATCAAGACCCTCTCCTTGCAACGGCCGCATTGTTGTAAGGGTAGACCTACATATAATCCCTAGGAAAAGAGAGAGAAAGGGGGGACTGCCCCACCCCAGGATTTTATTTTTTGCCTATACCCAAGCCTGGGCCACCCGATGGCCTTGTGACCTTCACCTCGTAGCATTCGAGCTGCCCCCCTTGGACCCTCCACCTACGTCGTTAAATCACCATCATCCACAATGTGAGCCTGCAGTGCACTAAAAAAAAAATTGAAATAACAATCATCAATCAATGATATTTAGTTCGTGACCAAAAGAAGAAAAAAAGCGCGAACATTTGATATGCCTTCGGGCTGAATGTGTTCTCTACAGTGACCTTTGCCCCCCTTCTAGGTCCGATGACATTCGTCTCCCTTCCAGGGAATAGTTTTACATGTTCTAACCTCAGATTGTGTCGACGTGCTCCCTCGTCGTTCTAGCCCACCTCCTCGAGTCTCCCACTGCCGAGGTTAGGTAAATGTAATATTGGGTTTGGTTTTTTATTTATTTAAGTTGGAAGAGGGTGGGGGTGGGGTGGGGGGGGATCTGTATTTCTATTGGTTTTTTTCTTCTCGTATCGTGATCATACATTATTCTCATATGTTCTCACCTTCTATTTTATCGCCCATTTGTATTTCTATGGTTCTGTTCCCCCCAATCTCATTGTAGTTTCTTAGATTTGCAGTTTTGTAACTCCTCTCCTTACTCGCTCTCAAGATTTATGATGATCTTCAACATGATTTCTCCAAACTCATACTTGCAGGAAGTATTTTTTATCAATTCCATCTACAGATATATTTCAACATTGTACCTGCCATAGTGGGATGACTAATCTTAATCCACCTTCAATTTGAGGCATGGAGCCTTGATATATGCTTTAAAGATAAAACTAGATTTCTTGTACCTTAATATGCAACTCATGAATGTCTAAACATCAAGAAATGTATCGCCTAGTATGGTTGTTCTTTTCTAATGGAACGACATTTAAATTTACAATTGAATGAATTAGATTGTTGGCTCTAGCAAGCTACTCATCGTGCATTTTAATTTTAATTAGGTCCTAGACAAATGGGAGGTTATAAAAATATTATGTTGCCATTCAAATAAAAATGAAGTTTGCCTATTTACCATCTAAATCAACCTAAACAAGCAATGGTTTGTAGATTAAATGAAGAAAGGATATGAAAATAAATAGGAATTGTGAAGTCTCTAAAAATAAATAGGCATTGTGAAAGTTCCTCATACAGTTAAACATATGTTATATTATAATCTTCCTGGCTAATAGAACTCTAAAAACAAAGGATCAATATTAAATCAAGTTTACGAACCTGGCTATTAGATCTCTAAAAACAAAGGTTCAATATTAAATCAAATGTATTCATAAACGCATTACTTAATCTCTTATAGCCCACAATGAGGTGATCATACAACAGTTCCCAAAAAAAACATCAAGGACAATTGTAACAGTTTTTTTATGATAATGAAGCAACTTTAAAATGACAATAATGCTAATTTATGTATTTGAATTTCAAAGTTCAATATTGCTTGATGATTTCGCCTCCCCCACCCCCCACCCACCCACAACACAAACACAATACAAAAAACATGGCTCCGTCCATGGTTGTACATGACCATATCGTAGTTACAGACGGAAACCAACTTCATCAATGTGCATATGCCCCGAGCGGCCGAGCCAACTTTCTCATGATCAATTGATTCAACTTTCTCATGAACAAATTATGAATTTCTTCAAAACTTCTCCTAGTCAATCCATTCCACAAATCCAACATTTCTCCGAAAGTCTTGTGGCTGTATGGAGACACAGTTTTCTCTCTACCCCTAAGATCCACCCATTCCCTACATAAATGGATATGCTCTCAGCCGAATCAAATCTTCTGCAAGAGCTCCCTCAGTAACCTTGCACTCGGTATCTATGGTGGGATGTCCGTAATTGTGATGATTGCTTACAAGAAGCTATTGTTCTGGAGTTGGAAATCCTCCATAACAGATTTGGATAATCTCTACAACGCTCAAAGAAGAAGGTAATATGTTTTCATCATTTAGACCTCACACTTCCTCTCATATACTCATTCCATGCCACATTCCTCATATTTTTACGACACATCCAACTCTAGATACTCATCATCTTCCACGTTTATTTTTTGTGCTTAAACACTATTTATGGCTCAAAATTTATAACCATATAACAATGTGGACCTTCTTGTTGTCTAGCAAAATTTAGCCTTAAATCTAAAAAGATGTGTTGATCAAATAGGAATATTAAAGCTCGTCTCCATTTCATCGCAACAACTCCTATTTTAGTGGATATATCCATGTCTATCTCTCTATTCTTCTCTATAATAGACATAGGATATTGAAAGCAATCACAATAGTTTCTCATGACCGTCATTGTGCAAAAAGGTTCCTTCTTGTTACTATTTCCCTTGGTGACAGTAAAAAGATACGGGCTTACGATTGACCCTTGGTGAAGTCCCATAGTGACTGAAAACTCATTTGTCTCCAAAGTACTGACACTCATTATAATATTAAGGCACCTATTTCTTTATTAAGTCCACCAAATTACATCTCATGGCACTCTACAAACTTTAAACAAATGCATCTATAATGGGGTTCAACCGTTCAGGTTATGGTCGGGGATTCGATTCGCTATTCGCTCGAAATGCCCTCGGGTAGGTATAGGTACAATTTGGCATGTGAAATCAAAATTCATTGAGCCTCTTGGGCCTAAATTCAAAAGGATGCAGCAATATTTTGTCTTGCCTAGATGGGAACAAGGGTAGCTCGGAGGCGTGTTGCCATGCGCACAAGGGTTACTCAACAGTCATGGATAAATCCAGGTAGTCACACGGTTTGGTCTCATGCCCTCACATGATCATAATGGCTTCGGCACAAGCTATATAAGAGTACTATATCACCCTCAACATCGTCCTACGTATTAAACCAGATAAAGGAATGAGGATCCCTCGATGGCCAAAAGCCGCACCACCACGTAAAGGTTACTTCTGACTTATGTAGTCGCCAGTGCAACCCCCAGTCGAGGCTCACTTAGATGATCAACAACAATAAAAAGGAAAACAAGAAGAGTGTGCCGGACACAGATCGGGTATTGCACCACAGGTGGGTGGTACTACACCTTAGAGGGGGTCGGCGGCTGCACTCAAACGCAGCAGGGGTCTAAGGTTTCAGTGTGGCTGTCAGACCGTGACGGCCTAGCCGTGGCTTGGTCGGGCCTTGATGGCTGCACAGCCGTCAGTGGTGCCCGGCCGTGGGCACTACCGGCTGCACAGTCGTCGGTCACATGGCCGGCGGCTGTGGCCTCGCCAAAAGTAAAAGGCAAGACGGGGGTGCGGCAGGTCTCGACAGAACCAAAAAAAAAGGGGGAGAGGAGGAGAGGAGCTGACCTGTGGATCTAGACTCCGGTCGTGGTCCTCCTCCTTGCTCCTCTCCGGTGCCGTCTTCTCCTTGCCGGTCGGCCGCCGCGCGCCACCGCAAGAGGGAGAGATGAAGAGGAAAAAGGGCGTCGGCTGCTCTCCTAGCTCCGGTCCTGACGAACCGCTGCCCCTCCTCCTTGAAACCGCTACCACAGAGGGAGGCCGGGTGTGGAGATAGAGAGAAAAAAGGGGAGGAGATTGAGGGAGGGGGAAAAGAGGGGATCTGTCTGGGGATTTAGGGTTAAAGAGGGGAGGCTGAAATGAGTTTCGTTTAAACCCAAGGACAGAGAATGAAAATGCCCCTTCATGGCTTCATGTCCTTCAAATTTTGATTTGAATGCCACTCAGCTCTAAACCCTAGACCTAAAACCTAATTCTAATTCTAAAACCTAAGATCTACATGCAATTGGGTGAATCATACACCTAATCCTAAAACCTAAACCCTAGATCTAGTCCTAAAACCTAATCCAAATTCTAAAACCTAAGATCTATAGGCCATATGATAAACCCTAGAGTACTAGATTTAATTCTAAACCTAATCCGAACCAAACCGAACCCACTCGTCGTCGTTGCCTCTCATCTCTGCCGCTCAGCTGCGACTCGCGACGTTACTGTTGCAGAAGCCACTGTCACCGCTCGCTGCTGTCTCCGCTTAGCTACTGCTCACCGACGTTACTATCGCTAGCGCTGATCAAGAAAGAAGGGGAGAAAGAGGGGGGGGAGGCAAAGATCAGTATTAAGAACTCCCCTTAATTGGGACCTCCCCTTAATTGGAACTTATGAGTGTCATGTTTGTTAACCCAATCTGTTGTATGGAACCTAACCCCATTTCCCCAAAAAAATTTGCTCTAGTGGACTATTGCTCCAGATGCTCATTGATGAATATGGACCATTTACTAAAAAGTACAGAGCCGTCCGATCTGAATTTTACACCCAGCCATGACTAAGAAAAAAATTGATAACAGCTAACTATAACCAACCAATGGCCTTGCGCCACATATGCCACATAAGGGTAAGGAGGTAGTTTGAAGAGGCTAGGGAGGTATTTTCATTGGGGTTCAAATTACCTCATTACCCTTATGTGGCGTATGTGGTGAAATATCATTGGTCAGTCATAGTTAACGATCATCATTTTTTTTTTCTCACCATGACCTGTGCAGGTCAGGCATTACCCTTTTACACTCCATCGAGCTGCACCTTTTCTTCTTGCACATTAGGGAAACAGTCCAGATGCATCACTAAGTATCTGGAGTGTTCATTGCTGGAGCAAAAATTGATAGCTAGATTGGGGTTCATTTAGGGGTTTTTTTTAGGGTTATTATGACTTTGCCCCCCAAATTTTACCTTGAATTAGACTTTACCCCCCATATTTTCATTAATTAGACTTTACCCCCCAAAACTAACTGTTCCGTCAGCTCACCCCCAAAACTTTATGTTCTTTTCCGCCAGCTCACCCTTTCTCTTAGATGGTGAGGTGAGGGAACATTTATTTTTGGGGGGTAAAGTCTAATTAATGAAAATATGGGGGGTAAAGTCTAATTCGAGGCAAAATTTGGGGAGCAAAGTCAAAATAACCCCCTTTTTTATTTCCATAAGTGAGTGGAAATAAAAATGATTTTCAGTCCTTTTGGCTAAGGAAAATTAAGCAAGAAAATATGTTTGTGAAAATCTAATTCGTTGATCTCATTTCCACTAAATTAAGTTTTTGTTCATATCATTTCATCTCTAAATAAGTCCGACATCATTTCCACGGTTTTAAGAAAATTGCTTTATTTTCACCCACTTAAGTGGTTTGATTTCCACTTAAAAGAACAACCAATAATGGATGAAAATGGATAGATCTTTGCATAAATGGATTGATTTCCTTCCAAAAGAACAGACCCTTAGGCCGCGTTTGGTAGCCGAAAAATTTCATTAAAGGAAAGGAAAGTCTTTCCCCTCCCGAGGGGAAAGTCTTTCCTCCCATGAGTGGGAGAAAAGAGAATCCCCTCACCTTCCCCCCGATTACACTAACATGGGGATACTTTAGGTATAAAAGTATTCTGATTCCTGTCCACTTTCCTGGCTACCAAACACATCTAACATCACTTAAGGGGGGAATTCTCTCGCTTTCCCATCACTTTCCGACTACCAAACGCAGCCTTAATAGGATATTGGGGAGGTGGTGGCTGAGGATTTAAGCCTTGAAGGAATCTCTCTCTCTCTCTCTCTCTCTCTCTCTCTCTCTCTCTCTCTCTCTCTCTCACACACACACACACACACACAGAGTCGTCCCTAACAAAGAGATCAATTTAGCCTAAGGACTTTGAAATGCTATGAACGAAAATGCCCCTCCACAACATATCAAATTTTCTTTTGCCATGCCACCAAACCAGTGAATCCATCGGAGCCTGCCGGAGCTACTCGCCATCGCCGCCGAACAGAACCTAAACCTAACCATAACCCTAAGATCTACAGACTATTGGATGAACCCTAGACCCAGGTTCCTCAACCAAACCCCAAACCGAACGCCACCGCCACCAGAGTTGCTGGCCGCTATCCCCTCCGTCGCTGAAGCTACTTTGGAGAGATGAGAGAAGTAACCAGGGAAGAGTAGTTTCGGGTTTACCAAAAAAGACAGAGACCTTAGGTTAAATGAAAATTTAGAGCCTGTTCACGGGATGGATCTATTTTTAGAGACCTCTCACATATTAACCCTTTTTTTTCTCTCCTTAACCTCTTAATGACCAACTAAGTCTGGGGTTTGATTTATAAATGGGGAGTGAGAGAGAGATGGTTAAATCTGTGAGGAGGATCAGTCCCACCTCGGCAAAGTTAAGGGTGGAAACGATCCTTATATGTATGATAGAACCATCTCTCAATACCTACGATTTTGGGATAGAGGAAATCTCTCATGGCCGATCAGTCTAGGAATAGAGACGTGGAGATTCAAGGGCTGAGATTGACTCAAACTTAGATTGCAATCATTTGGATTGTTACAGTGAAGTCACACCCCTCCACCATTTCCTATGAAACACACTCATCTAAGGATCAAACGGTGCAAAATATATCTTTATTTGTCTTTTGTAACCGTAAGCCTTCCTTATCGTCGGGTGGAGGGACCTAATATACAAAAGCATACGACTATAACCAGATCTTTTAATACTTGTTTCACCTTCAAAAGACCCACCCTCTCTCTCTGTCCCTCCGTCGTGCTCTCTCCTCGTCCAGCAAAGTGCGTGCTTAATCAGCTATCAATCATCACAACTCATGAAGAAGTTGGCAGGGAACAAAAAATAAAAATATCACAGAAAAATTTGCAAATTATTTCGTTTTTTCAAGATCCAAATGCAATATTTCACAAAATATCACAATTTTTCGCAAAATATGCCGATTTTTCAGGACCAGATCCAAGCCTCATCCCAGGAAAGACCACAGCCCACGATCGCAAGCTTGGGCCTGGCACTAATCTGAGGGTCAACTTGGCCCAGGCCGAGGATACGGAGACTTGCCTGATTGAAATGGTGGTCGAAATCGACATTTTGAACCTTGGAAGTTGGCAAAGTAACTTGATAAGAGCAGAGCACCCCTCTGAATGCACCATCTATAACGATAAACCACCGAGGAAATGAGACATGATCCTGAGAATTTGGTTCTATGAGTATACGAAGCGCCATCTTTCCGTCGATACAGTATAACAAGAAACAAACCTCCCTTGTCCTGCTGGACATTCATTCATAACTTAAACAGAGAGAGGATAACATAGTCAGATAACGGATGATCTCGAATACGAAAACGGAGTCGCAGACTGTGATGGCCGTTCAGTGTACAGGATGGTCCACATCTTCGATCCGATCATCAAAGATTATATTGACCTCCCTAGAGGACCTGCAATTGTAAACCGGTAAGTCACCAAAGTTTGGAAGTTACCACTATTACAAGATGTTTTTTATTTTTAAAAAAAAACTCACTATTATTCAGCACCATAGTTTTGCATAGAAAGGGATGTATTTGGGCTTATTCGATTCAAGATAGAACTCAAATCTTGAGCAAAGGCCATTATGAGATACTAGCCATAAGGCCTGTGATAGACCAAGACCCTTTTCCTACTTTCCATGTTCATTGTTCCTAAATCAAGAAATAGTCAATATTCACCTGCGAAACCTTTATTTTTTATTTGATAAATAACACTGTCCCCCTGAAGTTTAGCTCATAAGCACTTAACCCCCCTGTAGTTTATTTTGTTCCAAATTGCTCCCTAAAGGTTGAAATGTTAGCACAAAACCCCCTTCAGTCAACTACTTAATTTCCTCGTTTGGTAATTTTTATCTGATCAAAATAGATTTGAAGGGGGGTTAAGTGTTTTTGATCTAAACTTCAGGAGGGTAAAGTGTAATTTACCCTTTTTTATTTAGCGGATTATGAGCGTGATTGATAGGGGAGAAAATAAGGATTCGCTATGTAATAAAAAATCATTATCTACATGTATAAATAAACATGTTGATATTTCTATAAAAAAAAATAAAGAAAGGTCTTCCACCAGTATAATGAACTCTTATTATTATGAATCATAGTTAAAAAGTTTAAATTTATTCATTTTCATAATGACCTAGTCCCTTTAAGCTTGAATGAAATGTCAAATTGTATGGGAGCACACACAAAGCCCAATTGAATGAAAAGTGAAACTAGGAAATTAATGCAAACACAAAAAGAGGGCAAAATGAAATTTTCTAGTTAAATACAGGAAATGAATAAAAACAAAAGATTGCTGCAAATTGGGACCCTTACTGGACAAAATACGGGTACCTAAAATCTAATGGTGTGAATATTAGAGCTAATTAGGATTCCTAAGGATTCACAGACCATGCACATTGAAAATTATGCAAGAACGGTGGAGCCAATAACATCCATAGGTGTTCAATTTCGGCATATGTTTCTACCAGGCTAGCCAAGTGTTTAAAATGAAATTCAGTGTCAGAGTGACAGTAAAGCTAATCGTTACACCACTTTATCATGCAAAGATAAAGTCACAAACATAACTAATCACCATTAGACATACAAGTTCATTGAATAGACCCTTTTCTACCCATACCTGACCCCCTATAGACCGACCAGGCTCAAAGGACAAACAAGTAGGGTTTGGATCCCGAATTAGACACTGGCACTCACACTCCGGTTAAGATGTGTGAGCATCTGCACAAAATTAAATCCAACACAACTAGACCAGGCAGAATTGTTTCATAATGTTGGATCTAGCACATGAATCCAACCCATCCCTAATCTGGACCTAAACTGACTAAAACTCATTAGTCATTGGTTGTAGATCTATATCATAGACCGAAGCTAATTTGGTCAGGTTTGTGTCGTGTCAAACTTTGGATAAACCACACCCATTTGTACCCCTATTAACCACTTAATACAAGAATAGGTTGAGCACAAATTTTTTTTTTTTAATATATGCCTTCCAATTGTCAAGTAGTCCTTCACTAATGCGACCGTTCAGCTTACAATATATATATATATATATATATATATATATATATATATATATATATATATATATATATATATATATATATATATATATATATATATATATATATATAGAAGAATAATTAGGGGAAGGAATGGATAAATGTAATAGTTTTCTTTTACTTCATCTTACCTGATGTACATATTTCTATGGTTGACTCCTAGTGGGATAGATCTAAGCTGCTCTTTTAGTGCCTTCTTTATGTTGTCACCTATTTATTCTTTAACCATTAAAAGTAGATGGAAAATATATCAAAAACATCCTATGATGCATAGGAACCATTCAAAGAGGTACTGTTTTACAAGAAAGAAATATATAACTTTTTGAGAAATGCTATTCAGCCCAAAGGTTTTCCAAATTCCACTCAGTACGACTGATGTGGCAGCGTACAACTGGTGGCTGATTTTCACTAGCGACATTTAAATCTTTAACACCACCAGTTGTATGCTGCCGCGCGGAATCGGAAAAACCTTCTGGCTGAATAGCATTTCTCTAACTTTTTTGGGTTCCATAAGACTTGCTTGAAAATAGGCATTTACCTTAAATGTTCCAGTGTATTCAGATGTTATTCGTCATCGGAGGAGCTCTCCGAATGTAATTTGCCATGATCATCTACCACAGAATCCTGAATTAACAGCAATGAAATCTACTGGATTAGCATTTGAAGAATACCATTAACTTCAACAAAGCATAGCAAATAAAAAATCAAAATCGAATTCCAGGTTAAATCTTAACTATCATTTTATCCCAGTCCTTCAGCTTAGAATTAGTAAGCATGTAAGTGTCACGTAAAGGAGCCCACCCGGGTTCATCATCATCTTCTATGCTCGTAGATTTACTAGCCTGCACAAAGGAAGTTCAAGGGTAATCAAGGTTACCCTAAAGGAACATCTGTGTGCTCAAGATCAATGGTAAATAGAACAAGCACTCTTGAAAGGTACAGAGATAAATGGCAAGCAAACGACATCGAAACATGGCATACCTTGGAAGTCTTGGATGACTGAAGGTTGCTAGCAGCTTCTGGTGTTGACTTCTTTAGCTCTGACAGAAAGGTTTGTTTTCTTCGTTGCGCTAACACTATAGACATTCAAAGCATATCAATCAAAGTGAAATGAAATTTAGTCATTACATGCAGGAAATGGCTTTATAAAAAGCAATGTCTGACAATCTTATCAAGAACGACGGCAAGATACAATTTGAAAGACCGGATCCAGCAACTCTTCATTTTACAAAAAGGAGAAGCAATACAATATTCCTAATATTGTCAAACCATTGTCTGTTTTGAAATATGATGGAGAACAGTGCACCACATCCAGATTTATACAAGAAACATATAGGACCAACTGGATCAGCTGTTCCATATGTCAATAAGATTAACACCTCCCTTCATATAACATTAAACTTGACACCTTTCTAGGTGTGCCAAGAGATGACATGGAAGGACATCATAATTTGTCAATATTTAGTGTTTGTGTCGTGATTGACCTGAGGCATGGAGTTCCCACTCACTAGCAAAAATTGGTAATATTTGCATAGCAAAAAATGGCAATATTTACTATAACCAACAAGCCCTATCCTATCAATTCAGGCCACCATAAAGTTCCTAATTCCCTATTCTATTATCATCAAGAACTCCTTTTTATAGAAAACTTTTCTCAACTCCTACCTAGGAAATCCGATCGACTTTTTCTTATGCTCTACTTATTGTATGGCTTTTTTTTTTTGATGGATAATTGTATGGCTTTTGACTGAATGAGTTTCAGACTTCCAGGGGTGGAACGATGGTTCTAGAATTTCAAGTTTACATGTTCCACCCTGAAACTGGGGTGCACATCCAGGTTGGGCTCCAGGTGAAGTAATCACCCTGGTGAGAACCTAAAGTTTATGTTTTGAAGTGAGCACCTTGGGGTGTGCACCTAGGTGCGAACTGCATGGGTCTGCATGTTTTGCTTGTCCTTTTTGGTTCTTGCTTTATTCCATGTCCTAACCAATCCAACCCAAAAAAGGCATATACAGGCCTTTGAGCCTAGGAAACTCTATAAAGCCATCACATAACCTAGAGTTAAATTTAAAAGACAAATACGAACCCCTCTTGATTTTCATTGAAGGCTCTCGCATATTAAATCGTAGTTTCTTCGTTCCAGACGTGTTCTTTACGAGATTTGTTCTTCTTGGTGATTCATTTGGATTCTTTGATCTAATTCAATCATCGAAGAAGATCTTTCTAGAGACCGGAATCATTGTGAAAGACCTTTCTTCTTCCCTCATGCTCATATCCTTGAGGGAACTAGAATGTCAGATCTGTCGGAGGTGTATCTCGAGCTTGCCTATGGGACGTCGAGATCTCAGATTTATTGTAGCAGTCCTAGGCAAGGCAATTGCACGAAGGAGATGTTCGTGGATTGAGCATGAAAAAACATTAGAAGAGATTTTTTGAAGGTGGATTATCATGGTGGTTGCCGATTGCATGTGCTAGGCTCAAATTTGGATTGTAGAAGTATTGGATAATGCTCTGGTTGTAAATTATTTCTCTCATAGTGGATGACATTTGCATTCTAGCTTGCTCGGGGTGGTTTCTTACCCATTTAGGCTTTCCACCTAAAAATCATGTGTCTCATCCCTTTACTCTCTAATAGATTTATTGTTGGTATCTATTTGTAATTAATGAGAATGTAAAGAGGCTCAGCGAACAAAATTGTATGAGAACTTGTTTTTAAGATTAGTGATCCTTCGGCCAGATCTACCAGTTTCCGTTTGCATTATGAATTGAAATATCTTCATTGGTCTCATTGCATACGCCGATACGCGTCAGCTCTAGTAGCCCATGCATCATTTTGGCTGCCCTTCTTGCCAAGTTGCCTTGATCAGGTTTTTGGTACCAATCTCAGAGGGTACACATCAAGTTGAGAGCTTATCGAAAAATCCGTGTCAATCTTCCTTGTAGTTGGGATAAGGCTAGGATGGTCACAATGATGGTGTTAGTAAGAATTTCCTTATCCCATCCACCTTGTCTTTAAACTTTCTGAAGGATCGCGGAATGGAACGTCCACCCAAGGAATTTAGTTAGAATACAAAAATCCCCAATTGTGCGCGCATGAGTGAAGAAGGAAGAGTTAGCCACTAGATGGAGAAGCACCATTGTGATCCCAACTTAATAATCAAGGATGGAATTTCATCTTCTCATCTTCATTGCAAGGGATACATCTAATTAGGAGTGGAGGCAACAATTATGGAGATCCTCACATTTGAGCAAATTTCTCAAAGTAAAAATAAAATTAGAACATATATTACTTGCTAAGATAAGGGTCTGAGAACAAATAGTCACCTACCCATATAGTGTTAGATCCTTAAGAAAATGAATTGCAACAATTTAAGTAAAAATAAAATTGAAGATATTCAAAAAATATGGTTTGGAAAGAAGGAAAATGGAACAAGGAATAGTTTAGATTCAAGTCAGAAGATTCAAGTGAAGTAAGATAAAATTTAAAATCCAAGGATAGTTTAAGTAAACATTTCAGGTTTTTAATTTAGAGCAATTTGTGAATTGAACTCTTATGGTGGGTCAGTCATGTGACCTTTCAAATTGTCATGCCACTTGTCAAGTTGATAAACTTAGTTTCAAATTGTCATGCCACCTGTTCATGTAACCGGGATTTCCGGCTCTTGCCCGAGGACCCTCTCCAAAAGAACTCTCTCACAATGGAAAACCAGAAAATTTATTCATAATCAGCATTAAATCTCAATGATGGCTAAAAGTCATCCTTTAAATACTAATCCCTCCAAACCCTAATAGCTCAAGGGGAGAGAAAAGCCTAAAACGCCCTTATAATTTGGGCATACACCAAAAATAAATTTTAATTTATTTAATAATCCGAAAATGTAACAAATAAACCCAATAAAATAAAGTAGGCCCAGCCGCCCAAGTAAAGCCCAATAGCACTTGGACGAGTGCTATATGGCCTCTCCGATCCAAAAACTCAATGGTTGGGCGCTCCTCTGTCTCCGACAAGTGCAAATTCTCATCTTTGAAGCTCGCTAGGTGGTGGGTGTCCTCACCATTATACCTAGTAGACAATACTTTCAGCTTAAAAAAACTAAAACCTATATAAAATATGACACAATCCTTCCAACTCACTTAATACCATTGCTAACCAAACCATAACGAACCAAAAAATACCCTATTCTGACAGATAAGCAAATGAGTGAAAAATAAAATGCCCCCATCATCCCACTTTCAAATTCCATATGAAAAGCAGTGTGAATTTTAAACAACAAAGAAAAAAGAACAATGAATAACTGGGAACTTAAACTTGCATCTCAAATATAATTCCTCGTGGATGCAAATATGCATCTAAAGACGAGAAATTTCTCATTCAACAAATGTTCGACCACCATTTGATCACACCCCTCAAAAATGTTTTGTCGAACAGTCCAACAATTTACCCTAAATCCCCTTATAAATTATAGGCATATGAACAAATGTCATGGCATCAAATGAGCATAATAGTGGAAAGACAGCTATGTGAACAAAAAATGAGGTCTAATCCTAAACTTTCCTCAAGGTTCTCAATAAAAAGATAAGGAATCCATTGCAGTGATTGTTACCATACCTTTTGCGTCTTTGGATTTTGAAGGATTCAAGCCTTTTTGAGGATTCTGCGCCTTATTGACCTAGGCACAAGTCACATAACCACCTTTAGGATTCTAACAATGTTTGATATTAAGTGCCCTCATGGCCTCATATCCATTAGGTACTGAAAAAAAAAGAGAGAGAGACCACCCAAATACAATCATGATCTTACTGCATTAAACAACTGAACCACTGAAGATCCAGCACAGAACATGCAAGACAAGGTTTCCCTTTGTTAGCAAAAGTTCAATATCGAGAAATAAGAAAAACTGATTCGAGTGTAAATACTGATTCAGGGAAACGGAAGAAACTTCTAACTAAAAAAAACCTCCTTTCGTCGCAACAATAATGAGTAACTTCTCCTTCGCATCTAAGTAACTAGCAGGCTCAACGTGCCCTTTCTCCGCTGCCTGTCAAGCAAAAAGACAAACACGTAGAGGGCGGTATTCGCTTATATTGCCAAACCCAGTATCCAAGTATGGATGAGAGGAAACCAATCAAGGAGCACTGACCAAATGCTTCTCCTTCTTTGTCTCCGCCTTCCCCTTATGCTCGGCTTCTTCATCGGCGAGCTTCTCTGCGACAAGCTTCTTATGCGCCGACAAAATTGGACCCTGGGAGGAAGAAAAAAAAAATTAAAAAGAGTGGAAAAATTACTCAGGGATCGGAAGCAGGCATCAAAGATCAATTACGAGAGGATCGCTGGTGAGTTTCTTCTTCATGATCTTCATGAAAGCCAGCTTGAAAGCTCTGCAGCCTTCGGCGAACCTAGTGACCCCCGGATGAGCTCCATCCCCATCGGACTCGTCATTGGAGCCACCAGAATCGTCACAGGAAACCGAATCCCTCGGTCCCTCCTCCTCATCGGAATCCCTGGCGGAGCCGCCGTCTCGATCTGCAGGAGCACTTGCGTTCGAATCCCCTACTCGGGCATCGGGATCTGCGCCGTCATCTTCCGCGTCCTCGTCGGAGTCGTACTCCTTTGCCCTTTTCTGGAACAGCTTCTTCATCTTCATGGTTGGCTTCTTCGCCTTCTCGGCGGCCCGATCGAATGGTTTCGATTTCTTGTTGGGCTTCTTGCCCTGCCGATGCTTCACCTTCCTCTTCATGGGGGTTCTTGCAGTGGTAGTCTCCGAGGTTTGGGGTGCTGCGGCCATGGCAGGACGAGGGAAAGAAGCCGCGGGGGTTTGGGCGAAAGAGATGTACACCTTGGAATCGGACCTTAAGTATGTCTAGGGTTGATTGCCCCACGATACAGAACCTTACGATTAGGCTCTGATGCCAAAACCCGACCCACGATGTAGGCTCGGCTCCAACTAGGGCTGGTAATTTTGGACCCGACACGGCAGACGCGGCACGACTAATCCGATTAGTAAACGGGTCGGGTCTGGATTTTGTCTCCAACCCGTTTGATCTGTTTAAGACCCGTTTAAAATTTAATGGGTCGGGTCGGATCGGGTCGGGTCTACCCGGCATCCAATCATAGTGTCACATAGTCAGTTATGTGATTCACTAGTCTGCGCTGTGTTCAACAAACGGCTGTGATTAGGACACCCATGGATGGAGAAATACAGCAAAATTTAAAATTTAAAAAAAATAAATAATATATATTTAAACGGGTTTTAGCAGGTCTACCCATTTATAAACGGGTCAGGTACGGGTTTAGGGTCTAGACACGATTAGCTAAATGGGTAAGGTCCGGGTTTAGGGGTTTTGGACATGACACGAAACTGGACACGACCCGACTCATTGCCAGCCCTAGCTCCAACCTCGGTTGAAGCCATAAGCTCGTTGCACGCTTCTGATTTCCAGTTCCTTCATCAAGTTCATACCGTATATATTTTTGAGACCCGAAACCGATGGCAAATCTTCACGGACTCTTCATAGGATTGATTTTACTCAAGTAGCAAGCGATCGATGCGAGGCAATAGTGTTGGAAATAAATCCATGGTAGAGGCCCGCAGCGGAAGCAAAGTGAAGGTCCGAGGACCGTAGGCGGTGTGCGTTACATATCAAAATTTTCATCGAAACGATCTACATATGCGTGTATGAAACTAGCATGGCAACTACGCGAACCCCTAACGACGATCTAACGTAAAAGAACAATCTAGCATGTATGCATGTTCTAATTATGTTAGATCTACTTGTTAGAGATCATACCTGCGTGCGGAATCTTTCACCGCGACAAATTTCTTCTTTGTCGATGGAGACGGGCTACGGATCTGCTCGACATAGCTTCGATGCGACGGCCATAACTTTCTAATCCGAACTCCGATTGGGCTGAAATTTGGACTGCAGGTAGCCAACTTCGAGACGCAACTTTTGCAACAAGTTTCACGTCGTTTGGACTTCTGTAGATCCCGGAATCATAGAAACAACGCTGATTTTCTGTACAGATTCTGGACAGCAAAAGGTTGCGGGAGACGCCTTCTAGTTCACCCAATCTCACACGATGCACGGCACCTCGTCGATGGATCTCTGAGTGCCTCCATACGACGAGCCTTCTCCTTCTACGAAACACCACGTGAGGAAGACGAGTCGCCATCCAATGGCGCAAGCGAGAGAGAGAGAGAGACGAGAGAGGAGATGCGAAGAGAGGAGAGGGGGTGGCTAGGGTTTCCCCCATGGCTTGGGCCGGCCCTAGGGCTTGCATGGCTCATTAATTTCGTCCCCCCCTCTCTCCCTATGCCTTATATAGGGTCGGCCTTATCCTTACGGATAAGCCTAGCGGATAGGATTGACTGATTCAAACCTCTCCCTATATATCTCTTCTTTTATCTCTATCTTTTCCTTGTTTTCGAAAACGGTCAAAACCAGCCCGTTTTCTGCGCCTCATGACCGACCCTTTCATCGGAGACAACAAGCTCCTGAAACCAATAGGGCCGGCCTTGACCAGTCTCTCAACACTCAGGGCCGCCCCCCCTAGTGCATAGTGGCGCATAGCATGACCAAAACGCCCTTATGTCACTAGTTGCCCGTTCCTCGTGTACGAGACTTTGCAAGGCACACATAAGTGAAGTGCACCAGTGATTTCACTATTCTCTGAGGTTCCCGTAGGGTGCCCCTAGTGAAGTCAACTAGTCAACTCGCAACATGTCCCGGTGCATCGCACCCATGTGGCAAAGTCCATTTATGACAAGGAATTGCTACATGCGTCTCTGCACTAACCTAGGGTTTCCCCTTAGTGCACACACGTAGCTACGCATCTACCGTGCACTAGTGCGAAGCACTCACGGAGCGTAGGCTTGGACTTCTCGCTTCCTCTAACTACGTTCTGTGTTTCGACGAGATGGTATAAGAACCATACATAATGTCGATAAGGTGGAACCTTCAGGGACCAGGGTTCATGGCTTCCAACTCAGACTCGATCGACACACTACCCGAGTGTACCATCGATCCTCTGAGTCCGAGTTAACCTGCGTAGCCACCCAGAGTGCGATGCAGGCTGCACTCCAATTCCCCCGGACTTACTATGTTCTTCCTCATACCCCTGCTCTCCGCTTAGTATGGTAAACTCGCTGTCCCTCCACTGGTGCCATGACGCAACTCGAGCGGTGGAGAATACCGTCAGACTCGAGTGCTCATATGACTCGGTTCCTTCCAGGTTGACCACGTACATCGTACCTCCGATAACTCTGCCGAGTAACCGGATCCGTCACCAGTCGAACTGATGACCACCTGGCCATGGTTTAATACAACGTAGGTCAGACCAAGGAACGCACCTCCCGTTAGGGGTGTGGATAGCCTGCAGGAGTGACATGCTGATGCAACGCCAGCCGGATAACCCAGTACACCGTGGTTTTGGATCACTGCATCCGGATCCTCACACATTGGTGCGCCAAAGCACCACACAACTAGTTAGTCCACCAGACATGGCTCCTCAGGATTTATGACCATTTTACCCTAAGCAGAAACACGGTTTAGTGCACCGGTGTCTGCTCACCAATCTGTGCACCGTGTTGGTTCCGTTCGGCCACAGACACTGTGCCTGGTAATGACCGTGGTGGAGACACCCACGCTCTGTCATCCCAACAGCTTATCCTGATAGGGCGACCAACCCTAATCAGAGATGCGAACGTATTTAGGTTACATGGGACCAATCCCTTGAGTCTCCCACTCAAGTGGATTACCATGTAGCCATGGCTCTCTGTTCTGTAATCAGAACACGTACTAAGGTACGTACCAATATGCATTCCTATACTATCAACCATACATAGCTAAACTATAGGTTTTTACGAGCTATAAACCTCACCAATTCTAACAAATAGTAGGGGTGGCAACGGGTCGTGTCGTGTCGTGTCATGTCTAGTTTCGGGTCCTGTCCAAAACCCCTAGACCCGGACCCGACCCGTTTATAAACGGGTAGACCCGATAAGACCCATTTACCACACGGGTCTATACAGTTGACCCGGTCCGATTAGACCTGACCTGACCCAATAGATCCGCTGGTACTACATATTACGATATCGGATTACGGGTAGACCTGACCTGACCTAACCCGGCACAACCCGTTGAATTTTAAACAGATCTTCCCGGGTCTACCGTGTCTAGACACTAAAACCGGACCCGACCACGTTTATTAAACGGGTTTTCCCAAGTCTACTGTGTCCAAACACTAAACCCGGAACCTACCCGTTTATTAAACGGGTCTATCGTGTTGATCCGTTTACGAGCCGAACCGTTTAGCCCTGACCTAGACCTGCTAACTCCGTGTCGGTCCCAAAGTGCCAGCCCTAGGCAATAGCAGCTACGCATGCATGATGAATCAACAGTCACATTGCAAAGAGACATTTTTCGCTCCATATCGGCGCACCGTTGATCTAACATCGTCCACGCACGGTCACTACTGGACTCGCACGTGCATCATTGGAGCAAAGTTGATCCCCCTCTCCCTTTGGAACCGTAGCCTACTAATTGATTCTTGAATTCTTTTATCGGGTATGGATTTGCTAGAGCAAAACTAGCAATATGTTTTCACCAGAAATTGGAAACCGAGAAAGAAAGAGCAATGCTATACAACCAGAGAAAAGCTTTACAGGCCCGACTTCGAGTGAGATTCACCGATCGAGGCTAGGTGCAAGGGTCAGCTGTGATCGGGTCGGTAATGAGTCTGTCTGGTTGAATAGTGTGTTCTAGAAAGAAACCCCACACGAAACGATGCAACAATTCAGATGACACAATGTGCCAGGAGCAATGCTATTCAGCTCGAAGGTTTTTCCGATTTCGAGCAGCCCGATTGACATGGCAGCATGCAACTGTTGGTGTAATTTGGGGTTGCGTCGGGTGCCAATACAAGCTCACCAAAGTGGACTTGGTGCCAAAGAACAACTTGGGTGCCGTCAGTAATTGGCTGGGTGCAATTTTTTTTTGGCACCCAGCCAATTACTGACGGCACCCAAGTTGTTCTTGGCTGGGTGCAATTGGTGGGCATAAAAGAGTCGCAAACCAGAGGAGAGCAATTCAGATCTAAAGCGATGAAGCTCTCCTTCTCCATCCCCTCCAAGCCCTCCTCCTCCCGAGCCAACCCCGCCAAAGCTCCACAGTCCTTCGACCCCCATCCCCGCGGCGGCGACGCCGCGGCCACGGCGGACGGCAGCCCCCAGCCCCAATTCGTTACCGTTTTCGACCCTTCCAAAACCCTAACCTCCGACGCCCCCGCCAGGCACGTCATCCCCCCCATCCCGAACGTCGACCTCCTCCGCCCCCACAAGAAGATGAAGAACCTCATCCCTCCTCTCTCCGACGATCCCACCCCATCCTCCGAGACCCGCTTCGTCCTCGACACATCCGCCGCCGACCCTGCCGCCGCCAGCATCCCCTACGGCCTCAGCCTCCGCTCGAATGGAGGAAGCAGTGACCCTAGGCCCCAAGAGCAGGAAGGAGGCGGCGGCCGCCGAGCAGAGCCGGCAGAGAACTTGATCCTGCGCAGGTTCCAGGAGGACATGAAGAATTTGCCTGCTGATCGTGGTTTCGATGAGTTCGACGACATCCCTGTCGAGGGCTTTGCTGCTGCTCTCCTCGCTGGGTACGGGTGGTCAGAAGGGATGGGGCTTGGGCGGAACAACAAGGGGGACACCAAGGTCGTCCAGTATGAGCGGAGGGCCGGAACCTTAGGTTTAGGGTACACCCCCTCTCCCACTGATCCCAAGGCTTCGAAACAGAAGGGGAATGGGGTGGCTCATGAGGAGAAGAAGCGGCAGGTTGATTCCGAGAAGGTCGTTAGGGTTATATCTGGTCGACATTTGGGGCTGAAGGGCAAAGTTGTGGAGAAATTGGGAAGCTCCAAGATTTTATTGAAACTGCTAATGAGTGGGGACGAAGTGAGGGTCGGAGAAGACATGGTCGCTGAGTTGGGCACAGTGGAGGAGAAGAAGTGCCTGAAGAAGTTGAAGGAGTTGGAGGTTCATGAAGGGGATGAGGGAAGGAAGGAGAAGAGGAGCCGGGACAGTAGAAGGGAGGAGAAGAGGAGTAGGGATGTGGAGACAAAGCAGGCCGATGGCTCCCATCGCAAGTCTAGCAGCGATGAAGTCCGGTGGCTTATGAGCCACATTAGGGTCAGGATAATCAGCAGGGATTTTAGGGGTGGGAAACTCTACAAGAAGAAGGGGGAGGTGGTGGATGTGGTGGGTCCCACGACGTGCGACATATCAATGGATGAGAGCAAGGAGCTTGTGCAGGGGGTGGATCAGAAGATCCTTGAGACTGTGCTGCCCAAACGTGGGGGTTCTGTCCTCGTGCTCTACGGGAAGCACAGGGGTCTGTTTGGAAGTTTGGTGGAGAGGAACATGGAAGAGGAGACTGGAGTGGTCAGGGATGCTGATAATCATTCTATGATCCATGTGCGTCTGAACCAGGTAGCCGAGTTCATTGGGGATCCGAGCTATCTTGGTTATTGATTCTCTGGAAGCAAACATATATATAGCAGCAATATATGTGCCAGAGGTAGCTTTCATTATCCATCGTTATCTGTAGATCTTTATTGAATTTATTTTCATCTTCTGAATCTCTTAGATACTTGGCAATATCTTTTTACTTGATTATAGAATCGAGCCATTGTTACTGGCATTCTGCTCTCTCAATTAACAATTAGTTACATATTGCTTTGGATTAGTTTGCTTACCTTTACCATGTACAATAGTGGTTTTAGTGACGGGCTGATTAGTTGACTTGGAAAGGGAGGTACTTGCTGACACCGGATTTAACCAAGCAAAGCCATGAGTTAACGAGTCATTAAGAAGCCTTTTCAATTATGTTCTAAGTTCCTAAGCATGCGTTAAAAGCATATGGTTTGTAGTTGGATGTTTACTTCTTTTTGTTGGAAATTGTCAATAGCTTTTAGGCTTATGTGTAATCTTCCATAGCAATGTGGGAAGACTCCAGGGAATGATTTTGGTATTAATGTTTTTTTTTTTGAGAACCCCTCAACGTCTCATTTGAGGGAGGGTTATGGCAGCCCCCTACCAGTTATTTAATTTGATGTTAGCGGGAATCGATCCCAGGTCTCGGGTACCAACCCCCCGAGACTGTTGGTAATAATGTTTGCACTTTGCATGCATATAGAGTTGGAAACTTTCCATGCTTTTGTCTATGAATAGCTATAGCTATGTAAGAAAGAAGCTATAATTGGATGAATTTGAATGAAGTTCAGTGTTTCTGATGGGGACATCGAACAGCGCCCATGGCACGTGTACGAGCGCAGGAGGCGCCACCTGAGCCTATGGCTCTGATCAGACAGCCTGCACCATCATGGATGTTTTCAGTTGTTTTTATTTTCTGCATTGTGTTATTTAGTCCCACCTCGATTTCCAGGGACTTTCGTTTGTTATCGCAAGCCTTTATATAGGCCTGCCCATGGATCTTGTAAGGGTATTGAATGAATAATAAAATTTCCGTTTTCCTCCACATGTGTGTTGAGAGAACCAGGGTGAGACGTGTGAAACCCCAAGCCCAGAGCCTAGGTGTGTGAAACCCTAGGACCAGATTAGGCGTGTGAAACCCTAATCCTTTTTCTTTTTCCTTTCTTTTCCTAGCCCCACCGCCGCCTCCATCTCTCTCCCTCTCTCCCTCCCGCAAGCCCGACCCCTACCCCTGTCCGTGCCACCCGTCCAGACCCCGGCCCCCATCCCGACCCCCTCCCTCCTTCCCCTTCCGGCCCGGCCCGATACCCCCATCCCCACCCCCTCCCTACAGCCGACCGAAACCCCCATCCCCACCCCTTCCCTACAGCCAACCGAACCCCCTCCCCTTGTCGTCCGATCCCCTCCCCCTCTCGGTCTCTCTCGCAATCCAATCCGACCCGACCCGGGCCAACCCACACCCTTGCCACCCGTGTCCACCATCGACCCAAGCCACACCCTACCCACCATCCTCTCACCGCTCCGGTATGACCCCATGGCGGATCCCGACGTGGACCATGGGATGATCGAAGACGAAGACGGGTACCTCGACATCAACTCCCCCTTCCTCGACTTTCAATTCTCGGAAGGAGAGAGCGTGGAGGAATACGTGGAACGAATCACCTACACCGTGGTTCGTGACGTTGAGGCCCGCCTCGGCATCAGCGAGTGGCATCGTCGCTGGCACCCTGACGCGCCGGTGCATCGGAATATCGTCTGCCTCCACCTGCTGGCAAATCCTCACCCAGTGACGAGCACAGCCCCGAAGGCCCCAGCACCACCATCGCCTCGCCCAGAAGTCCTGCCGACCCCGGAGAACGTTCCCGCGCCACCATCTTCACCTCCTCAGTAAGGAATCCCCTACTCGACCAGGTATCATCGTGTTTCACCAATTGGATCTCTAGTATATTATCATTGCCACTGCTGCTCCTGTCGTGAGGTTGAGCGTCCACCTGACCTGTTAAGTAGCTAATCTGAATATTGCGAGTATGACTATTAGCCAATAATTTAAGCATAGTTTATTTATCGCCTGGATTCGAGAATCGATTGGCATTGTGATAGTAGTTCCCAAAAGCAAATACCCATGTTATTTGTTTGAATCGCTTGTCCCGCTTGGTATCAAAATTAATAGTTACGCCCTGCCTGCTCAATTAATTAATAACATTATCTTCACCTGCATTGTTTCACATCATTTCTGGTATCAGAGCATGATTGTTAGATAGGAACCCTGCATTTATTGTATGTCATCATTTCCTCTGCATCAGTTGTCGTCGTGTGTGCATGCCAACCCGTAGAGGTAAGCCATATCTTTTAGGGGAGTCTAGTGAGTCTGACAGTTGCAACATGGATCTCGACACCCTAGCTAGGACACTCGCTGAGTTAGCTCAGGGGATTGCCACAATGAACCAAAATTTCGCGACTTACCAATGCGATACCAATGCCCGTTTTGAACCGACTGAACCAAGTTCCACCTCGAACTCCCCCACCCATGGACCCTCAGGATTTTCGGCCACCTTGGCAGAATAATCAAGATCCGGATGAACAATACCTCCGGAGCATCCGGCTAGAAGTGCCCGCTTTCGATGGCCGGCATGATCCCCAATTTTTCCTAGACTGGCTCCAATCCATGGACCGGTATTTTGCCTGGTATCCATTAACGGAACCCCGGAAGGTCCGATTTGCCGCGATGAAACTCAGTGGCCCTGCCAGTCAGTACTGGACTAACGTCGAAGCCTTGAGAGTGGCCTGAACCCAAGACCCCATCGATACTTGGGTAGCCATGAAGAACGAACTGAAGGGGAAATACGTGCCACCTTCCTATCAAGCGTGTCTCTTAGATCAGTGGCATCAATTCACTCAAGGTAACAAGTCAGCAAGGGACTACGTCGCCAAGTTTGACGAGTTCTTGACCCGCTGCAACGTTCTAGGGACTGAGACCCCTGTTCAGGTTTTATCCCGTTTCCGGTCAGGTCTAAGGGAGGACCTGAGGAATGAGCTTCTCGCTCGAGATGTTACGGAGCTAGAGAGGGCCTACGCTTTAGTGCAAGATCTCGATAGTATTAGGTCCACCCACTCTCATAGGGGCCAAGATTCCCGAAGTAATGCCCCTCGTTCCTCCTCAAGCAATTACCCCAATCGGCCCTACCCCACCTAATCTCAACAACGAGCCGACTCCACAAGTCGAAGCCATGAGAAGGACAACCGTGGCAAGGGTCCTGAAAGGGACTTCTCCAAAGTCAGTCCCCTCATCAAGTGCTACAAGTGCCAGGGTTATGGGCACGTGGCTGCAAATTGCCCTAGCCCCGTCAAAATCAACATCATTGATGGCACACCTGTTGAGGCTGTAGAGTCAGAGGTTGACGGCTTCGTGTACCAAGCCGATGAAGACGAGGGAGACTTCGACGAAGATGATAGTGATCCTGCGCTAGCTTGCCTTAGGTATGCGTCACCCATCAAATTGTCAGTTGTAAGGTGCGCCTTGTCCCAGCCCAAAGAACAAGATGATTGGAGGCGTACCAACATCTTTCACACCTTTACCCGAATCGGAGATAAGAACTGCAAAGTGATCATCGACAGTGGAAGTTGCGTTAACGCAGTTTCGTCTGCCGTGATCTCCAAGACTGGGTTGAAGGCAGTTCCCCATCCCCGACCATACCAAGTCTCCTGGATCAATTCTACGGCAATGGAGGTCAAACAAAGATGTTTGGTCCCCATAAACTTCAATGCCTATCAGGAGAAGATCTGGTGTGATGTTTTGACTATGGATGTGGGTCAAGTCATACTAGGACGGCCCTGGCTTTTCGATAATGATGTTCTCATCTACGGTCGATCCAACATGTGCCTGTTTGAACATGAAGGCAAGAAAATTAAGTTGTTACCCTCTCAGCCCAAGAATGGTCCACCCGCGCAAAAGTCCACCCCCTCTGCGAAAAAGACTAGCAGCGTTAGTTATATCGGTGCCAAAGAATTGAGCATCGAGCTGGAAAAGGGGGCTCCAATCATGATCCTTGCAGCCCTGGAAGTTCCTAAAGAGTCCACCCAAGTTATTCCCCTAGAGGTTGCCCCAGTACTGAAAGAGTTCACCGATGTCTTCCCTGAGGACCTCCCAGACCAACTACCTTCGATGCGTGACATACAACACGCCATCGACTTGGTTCCTGGAGCCAGCCTCCCCAACCTGCCCCACTACCGAATGAACCCTACAGAACATGCCGAGTTAAAGCGGCAGGTTGATGAATTATTGAAGAAGGGTTTCATCAAAGAAAGCATGAGTCCTTGCGCGGTTCCAGCTCTGCTTACGCCCAAGAAGGATGGAACCTGGCGCATGTGCGTAGACAGCCGTGCCATCAATAAGATAACGGTCAAATACCGTTTTCCTATCCCTCGCCTGGATGATCTGTTAGACCTGATGTCTGGAGCCACAGTCTTCTCCAAAGTTAACTTGAAGAGTGGTTACCACCAAATTCGCATCCGCCCGGGAGATGAGTGGAAGACGACATTTAAGACCAAGGACGGACTGTACGAATGGATGGTTATGCCGTTCGGACTGACCAATGCGCCTAGCACTTTCATGAGTCATGACACAAGTACTCCGCCCTTTTATGGGAAAATTTCTGATGGTGTACTTTGATGACATACTCATTTATAGCCAGTCCCAAGCGCAGCATTTAGACCACCTCCGGTAAGTCTGTGCCGTGCTAAGAAAGGAAGAGCTGTTCGCCAATCCTAAAAAGTGTACTTTCCTCACCACCGAAGTTCACTTCCTCGGTTTTGTCGTTTCTGTCAACGGGGTTTCTGCCGACCCGGAGAAGGTCCGCGCAATTGAAGAATGGCCTGAACCCAAGAACATCCGGGATGTCCGAAGCTTCCACGGTCTCGCCACCTTTTACAGAAGGTTCATCAAGGGGTTCAGTACTATTACGGCCCCAATCACAGACTGTCTAAAAAAGGGCGAGTTTGAGTGGACGAGTGCTGCCACTAGGGCTTTTCTGGAAATCAAAAAGCGAATGGTTGAGGCCCCTGTGATGCGCCTCCCAGATTTCACCAAAGTCTTCGAAGTAGCCTGTGACGCCTCCGGAATCGGCATTGGGGGCGTCCTCTCCCAAGAAGGTCATCCTGTCGCGTATTTTAGCGAGAAGTTGAATGAAACTCGACAGCGATACTCCACTTACGATAAGGAATTCTATGCGGTGATCCAATCGCTTCGCCACTGGCGACACTACCTGCTTCCGCAAGAATTCGTTATCTATTCTGACCATGAGGCCCTGCGGTATATCTACTCACAGAAGAAGCTTAACGCATGGCATGGTCGCTGGGTTGAGTTCCTCCAGGACTACACTTTCACCCTGCGCCATAAAGCGGGAGTAGAAAACAAGGCGGCTGACGCCCTCAGTCGCCGCATGTTCGTTCTGTCCAAGTTGACCGCTTCGGTCGAAGGTTTTGAAAGATTGAGGGCCGAATACGAATCTTGTCCCGATTTCGGTGAAGTCTATGCTGCACTAATAGACGACACAGTTCAAGAAATAGACGGGTACCTCATGCAAAACGGGTACCTCTTCCGTGGCCGTCGGCTGTGCATCCCCCGAACATCCCTTCGTGAATTCCTTATCTGGGAGCTTCATGCGGGTGGTCTTGCTGGCCATTTTGGCGTTAACAAGATCGTCGAGGCCATCGAGTACCGATTTTATTGGCCGAGCCTGAAACGTGATGTCGCCAGACATGTGGGTAGGTGTCATACTTGTCAACTGGCCAAGCAGAGAAAGCAAAACACTGGCTTGTACACCCCTCTCCCAGTTCCTAACTGTCCCTGGCAGGACATTAGTATGGACTTCGTACTCGGCCTCCCGAAAACCCTGCGAAAACATGACTCGGTCTTGGTAGTGGTAGACCGATTCTCTAAAATGGCTCACTTCCTCCCGTGCTCTAAAACTTCCGATGCCTCCCATGTCGCAAAAATCTTCTTTGATGGCATCGTGAGTTTACATGGGTTACCCAAAACCATCGTGTCGGATCGAGATGTCAAGTTTACCAGTTTCTTCTGGAAGACTCTCTGGCATAAGTTAGGAACAAAGCTCCAATTTTCCACGGCATTCCACCCCCAAACCGACGGTCAAACCGAGGTAGTCAATCGGAGCTTGGGGAATCTTCTGCGAACGTTAGTGGGTGAACACGTTGGGAATTGCGATCTGAAACTGTCAATAGCCGAGTTTGCATATAATTCATCTGTTAATAGAACTACCGGCATGAGTCCACATGAAATTGTCCATGGTTTTAAGCCTAGGCAACCCATAGATCTCATTCCCATGGCTAATCATCATAGAGTCTCCGAGTCTGCATCTGCATTTGCATCACACATGCATGAACTACATAAAGAAATCAGTAACAATATTGAGCAGAGCAATGCTGACTATAAATTACGAGCCGATGCCCGAAAACGAGTTCAAACTTTTAACATCGGGGATTATGTGATGGTCCGGCTCCGCCCGGAACGGTTTCCCCCGGGGACTGTTAAGAAACTACATGCACGCAGTGCTGGCCCCTTTCGGATCCTAAGGAAGATAAATGACAATGCCTATGTTATCGACCTACCTGAGGGTTTTGGCATTAGTCCGACTTTCAATATCGAAGATTTAGTGGCCTACAAGGGCCCAAATTTCAACCCTAGTAACCCTCTGGTAGAGCCTACCTTGGACCCTGTTTCTGAGAGCACCTCCTTACCTCCACTACCCCAAAATATCCCAAATCCCACAGCAGACGGCATTGATAAAATTCTAGATGACGAGATCGTCTCGGGTAGAGACGGTGGAACCCGAAGGTACCTGATTCGCTGGAAAGGGAAACCCTCATCTGAGGATACATGGGTGGAGCGAGAAGAACTGCAACGGCTTGACCCGGACCTGCTGGAGCTATACGAGAGCCACACCGAGCCTTACTCGACGGAGTCGAGCTCTCTCCCACCCCGGGAGAATGATGGGGACATCGAGCAGCGCCCATGGCGCGTGTACGAGCGCAGGAGGTGCCACCTGAGCCTATGACTCTGATCAGACAGCCTGCACCATCATGGATGTTTTCAGTTGTTTTTATTTTCTGCATTGTGTTATTTAGTCCCACCTCGACTTCCAGGGACTTTCGTTTGTTATCGCAGGCCTTTATATAGGCCTGCCCATGGATCTTGTAAGGCTATTGAATGAATAATAAAATTTTCGTTTTCCTCCACATGTGTGTTGAGAGAACCAGGGTGAGGCGTGTGAAACCCCAAGCCCAGAGCCTAGGTGTGTGAAACCCTAGGACCAGATTAGGCGTGTGAAACCTTAGGACCAGATTAGGCGTGTGAAACCCTAATCCTTTTTCTTTTTCCTTTCTTTTCCTAGCCCCACCGCCGCCTCCATCTCTCTCCCTCTCTCCCTCCCGCAAGCCTGACCCCTACCCCTGTCCGTGCCACCCGTCCAGACCCAGGTCCCCATCCCGATCCCCCTCCTCTCCCCTCCTGCTGCCCACCCGATCCCGGCCCCCAGCCCCCGACCCGCCCCTTCCCCTCCCTGTGCCGCTGCCCACCCGAGCCCCTCCATCCCCCCCTCTTTCTCCCTCTCTCCCGCGACCCAACTGGAAACCCCCCCTGCCTCTTTGCCCGCACCCCACCACCGACCGCCGCCCTCCCTCACCACACAGCAGCCCAACCCCCTCCCTCCTTCCCCTTCCGGCCCGGCCCGATACCCCCATCCCCACCCCCTCCCTACAGCCGACCGAAACCCCCATCCCCACCCCTTCCCTACAGCCAACCGAACCCCCTCCCCTTGTCGTCCGATCCCCTCCCCCTCTCGGTCTCTCTCGCAATCCAATTCGACCCGACCCGGGCCAACCCACACCCTTGCCACCCGTGTCCACCACCGACCCAAGCCACACCCTACCCACCATCCTCTCACCGCTCCGGCATGACCCCATGGCGGACCCCGACGTGGACCATGGGATGATCGAAGACGAAGACGGGTACCTCGACATCAACTCCCCCTTCCTCGACTTTCAATTCTCGGAAGGAGAGAGTGTGGAGGAATACTTGGAACGAATCACCTACACCGTGGTTCGTGACGCTGAGGCCCGCCTCGGCATCAGCGAGTGGCATCGTTGCTGGCACCCTGACGCGCCGGTGCATCGGAACATCGTCTGCCTCCACCTGCTGGCAAATCCTCACCCAGTGACGAGCACAGCCCCAGAGGCCCCAGCACCACCATCGCCTCGCCTAGAAGTCCTGCCGACCCCGGAGAACGTTCCCGCGCCACCATCTTCACCTCCTCAGTAAGGATTCCCCTACTCGACCAGGTATCATCGTGTTTCACCAATTGGATCTCTAGTATATTATCATTGCCACTGCTGCCCCTGTCGTGAGGTTGAGCGTCCACCTGGCCTGTTAAGTTGCTAATCTGAATATTGCGAGTAGGACTATTAGCCAATAATTTAAGCATAGTTTATTTATCGCCTGGATTCAAGAATCGATTGGCATTGTGATAGTAGTTCCCAAAAGCAAATACCCATGTTATTTGTTTGAATCGCTTGTCCCGCTTGGTATCAAAATTAATAGTTACGCCCTGCCTGCTCAATTAATTAATAACATTATCTTCACCTGCATTGTTTCGCATCAGTTTCTCTCTTGAAGAGTTTCTTCAAGTTATTGCTCTTATCTCTCTTGGTGGATTCCTTGAGCGTGGCGAGCGTCCCCTTGCTCTTATCTACCTTGGTGGATTCCTTGGGAGTGGCGAGCAACCAACGTTATCCCGAAGCTAGCTTGTGTCTTTCTCTTTCCTTCTCCAACCACGTTGTCAAGTTGGTCTCAGAGCATCCTTTTGGTCGTCAAAGAAGCAAGCTATCATTAATCTTTCTACATGTGAAGCGGAGTATGTTGCTGCATCGTCGTGAGTTTGCCACATGATATGGTTGAGGAATATATTCAAGGAGCTATTAATTGTCCAGGAGGAGTCGACCAAGATCTGCATTGACAACAAATCGGTAAATGCACTTGCAAAGAATCTAGTCTACCACGAGAGGACCAAGCATATCGACACCCTTCCACTTCATTCGAGAGCATGTGAAGGACAAGAAGATCAAACTCATCTTTGTTTAATCTCAAGACAATGTTTCCGACATTTTTATGAAGCCATTGAAGCATGAAACATTTTCCTTGCCATGGGATCAACTCGGCATGGTTAGATCAAGTTTAAGGGAGGATGTTGAAAATTATAATTGATGACGTGTTCAGTAAGCAAAAACATTTTCCTTGCATGCATTTAGTGTGTGAACCTAGACTAGTCAATGATGATGTACGTTTTTAGTGTTTCAAGAGTCATGGGGAGTCCCAAGAGTCATGGTGGAAACCAAAGAGTTTTGTGAAAATCAAAGCCATATAGGATATGAAAGGCCTTGTATGAAGTTTATTTAAGTGTCTCATTTCATGTCTTTTTTAGAAGAAAATGAAGTGAATCAAACCAAGTGAAAATTGGACAGATTGATCATCTTCCTCTTCCCATCTTGTTGTTTATTTTCCTCCACAAAATATATATTCTACAAAGTGGTATTAGACAATCTTTAAAAAGGCGAAAGGCGTACCGAGGCGTTTTTCCTCTAGAGAGGCGAGGCGTAAGCCTCAAAATTTTTTGAGGCGTTTTGGTAAAAAAAATTAAAGAAGAAAAACTTCAGAATAAATACTATTATTGAATGTGTAATAATAATTGAACTAGATATGCATAATAAATCACAATGTATTAGAAAATATCTTATATGACACGATTGAGCACTCCTCGAGCAATCTAACAACAAAATAAAAAGTCAAATTGCTCAAACACGCTTAATTCTTTAATATTCAAGATAATAATTAAAGTAGCAACTAACAAGTAATAACAAACAATAAAATACGAATATAGGACTAACATCGTCAATATTTAAAAAAAAAACAATGATACAAATACATGAAATGGTAAAATACAAAGAAAAAAATCATAGAAAAAACTAGTAGAAGAAGCAAGATCATGATCTATACCTTTAAACTTGAAACAAATCTTGATTTCTCACTTGTAGTTGGTAGACAATCCACAAAGAAGAAGAATACAACTTCAGAATTGAAATCGGAAAAGAAATTAGCACTAAATCTTGATTTTGGGTTTTTGGAGGCAAAGGGGTTTCAAAACCTAAAAAGATCTAAAATGGTTTAGGAGGTTTCAATAGGTGAAAAAGGGCCCATGGGGGCGATTTACATATCAAACCCTTTGTGCCCCTTCCACACCAAACATTAGTTTTAACCCCTCCCCGCCCTATGTTTCATGCCTGGAGCATGAGACTTACGTCTCGAACGCCTTGAGGCGCTCCTCGGACAAAAGCATACACCTCTTGATACAGATGTGTAGGTTTTTTATATGTGGCTGCTGAGGCGTGCGCCTCGAGGCAACACAGGACCACCTCACTTCGAGGCGGGCCTCGAGGCGTAAGCCTCAAACGCCTTTTTAAACACTTAGAGCATATATATTTTGTGGAGAAGGAAAGAGAATGACAACTTGACATGCACCAGATTCTTTTGTGCCTTTCTAGTACCTTCTCCAACAAATGGTTAGATCAATCCTATGGCATCAAGGTATTAGAAAAGCCAAATTTCCAACACAGTATCAAAACCTAGGTCGTGTAGGTTTCCCAGCTTTGCTTCTTCCCATTCTTGTTGTCTTCCTAACCCTTTGAGGGTAGCAAGATGCAAAGAAGAAAAAAATATAAGTTGTATACCTGTGAGGGTAACATGATGCAGAATTGGGTATATAAGCAAATGGCTTATCCCAAGAATGGCCATCACCATTTATTGTGTTGAGGTCCTTGAGGATGAGCTGATGTCTCAGGCACATAAGAGCAAATGTGTCTCAAAGATAATTTTCAAAGAATTTTGGTTTCACAGGGCAATGGAGAATACTCTCACCATACCATTTAAGATTGTTCCAAGGGAAGCGACAAAAATGCTCAACCGGAGAAAACTACTGAACGAGTCGGGCCATATCAAGAAAGGAGGTACAGAGGATTTATTGAGATCTTTGATCTCGAGTACGACTACACTTTTGAATTCGAAGGGCCGTGGAGATCGAGCAAGAAAGAAGCAGAGAACGTCATAGCTCAAGTTGCTTTGGAGTATTTCAAGAATCAGAATGCCATCTAAGTAGTCGATGTGAATGCTTGAGAGGTGGTTCAACTGCGAATCTAGAACACAAAACTTCGCAAACGCATACTATCATTGGAGCAGGAATTGGATTCAATGGAGGAAGCCATGTGGAACCGTACACCATCATTATTGAAGATCAAACTAAAGACAAGAAGCATATGAGATTGTTGAATCTCAAATTAAGGAGGAATTTTGTTGGGTTTAATTTCGTGTCATTTATTATATGAGAAAGTCTGGATATTCAATGAGTTACCGTGAGCGCAGGAATGGGTTGCGACAAATTTAAATAGGATGTACACAAGAGAGTCTTTGGGAAGTCAAAAATCTTTGTATTGGGATCTCAAGAGTAGGGCTGGCAATTATGGACCCGACACGAAGTTAGCGGGTCTGGGTCTAGGTTAAACGGGTTCGGGTCGTGAACGGGTCGACACGGTAGACCCATTTATTTGTTTTTTTCTTTCCATTTTTCAAACTACATGCACCTCTATATATAGGACACCATACACCACTTTGTTACCCCAAAAGCCTTTTAGACTCCCAATACAGACTCATATACTTCCAACATAACACCTAGACTTCTATATAGCCTCTTGAGATCTCAATACCAAGAATTTAGACTTCTTAAAGACTGGAAGCGTACATCTCTTTTAACTTTGCTGCAATCCATTCATGCACTCACACATCCCCATGTATCTCATTGAATGTCAATATATGCAACATTGACGCATACTTTCCCATATAATAAATGACTCAAAATTAAAGTCAACAAAATTCCTCGTTCATTTTGAGATCCAACAATCTCAGATGCTTCGTCTTCAATTTGATCTTCAATAATGATGATGTCTGGTTCCACATAGGCTTCCTCCATTGGATCCAGTCCCTGATCCGAAGATGGTATGCACAGACGAAGTTGCACGCTCTCTATTTACACTTGAACCACCTTGTGAGCATCAGTGTAGTCAAGGCGTTAAGGCGATGCCTAGGCGATAAAAATTAAATATATTAAATAAGTAGAAGTCATATATCTACATAAGTAATTTGTGATTTTATGCATAATAAAATTTAATTTCTAGAGATAGATATGGTCGAATAATACAATTTGATAATGGGTATGATCCAGAGCGTATGCTAAGCTACAAAACCATTATTATTGCATCAATAGAATCATGCGTCAACCACAATGATTATACATTGCAAATATTAATCACATATCAGCAAGAGTAACATAACCCTATCATAGCCATAAATTCAAACAAATAACATAAGCATAAATATAACCATATTAGATAATCTATTATTTTTGGAACATTTCACAACCACGTATCCACAAAAAAAAACAATTAAAATTACTTATCTAAATCACCTAACCATCTACATCATCGTCACTCTTGTATGAATAATCCTTATATGTCTCTTCGACTTTTTCCTTTTCAAACCCTGAGAACATGGACACAATAGTTTTTTCTCCCATTAATGATGCATGATGTTAGCCATCGATAAAGCAACATGGACCTATAAAATTAAACGAGATATAAGAAAACTCAATTTGAACCTGACTAATTTTTTTTTTTTTAAAAAAAAAACTAATTACAAAACTAGGCGCCTAGGCAGTGGCCTAGGCTGCCGCCTAGACTCCACCACCCGCCTAGCCATGGCCTAGGCGGTCGGGGGTCCAAAACGCCTAGGCGATGGCCTAGGCGGCGCCTAGGCGATGCCTTGACTACTACACTGATGAGCATTCACATCGATTACTTGGATGCCATTCTGATTCTTGAAATACTCCAACGTAGCTTGAGCGACAATGTTCTCTTCTTCTTTCTTACAAAGTTGTAAATGAAGGAGTTCTTAAAGGCTAACTTTACTAACGGTGATCTTGTGTGTGGGTGGGTGGGTTCAGATGGGTGGTACCAATGCCAGAGGAGATCAAGCTTAATCTCGATGGGGCGGCAGAGAGGAAGGATGGAGCGGGGTTCATATTGCGAGACTACACCGGCATGATTTTGGCTGCATGAAGTCATGGATTTGCTAATGGGGTAGTCCCTATGGCGTAAATTAGAGGACTTTGGGAGGGGCTGAGGGTAGCCACTAGAATGTTTCGAGGGAGGAGCCTTTGGATGGAAGGGATGCCATTAACACGATCAAAGTGCTGAGCAGTAGAGAGTTGACGAACCCGATCACTAAGGATTGCAGGAGTATACTGGATTCTTTTTCGGTGATTTTCCTACACCTATCGAGAGAGGGAATAGGGCAGCAAAGTTACTCACAAAAGAGGGCTGAGGCTAGGCGAAGGCAAGATATGGGCCAGCAACTATCCGCTGGAATTGTGTTCCATTGCTGATTTTGACAATAGTGCTAGTACTATAGACAGATTTATCAGTGTAATCTGCTTGGGAGTAGTGTAGTTGGGATGTAAGCTTGTTGCCACAAAAAAAAACTTGTATGTTCTCTAAGAACTCTCAACAGCTCAATGTTCATGTTGTAACTACCAAAGGGGTTTGAATTGGATCCAATCGTGAATCAGATTGAAGGTCAAAAGCTTATCATAGATGCCTTCTAAACAAAGCAAAACTGATTTTACAATATTAGAAATATGATCCAAATGTGATATGATTATTAGCAAGTAAAGAACTATTTAAAGAATTTAAAACTCTAGTTGATGTGGGACACTCGTGCAATTGTCTATCCTAGCATGATGAGTAATTTAGCAAGCCAATTTTAATTAGTAGTATAGAAATTTAGGCTCTTGCGACTAGCATCAACAATACTCAAAAAATTAGAGGATGAACAATTACGGAAAGCCATGCAGTGAGGATGAACCCTTCAGAATATTGAAGCAATGGCGATCGTTTGGTAGCTGAGAAACTCCAGGGCTCGAGGCAATTTGGCTAACAACGAGAGATTCTATGATATGCAAGCAAGTTATGATCAAACAACCTAAAACCTATATGTGATGATGCAATACAATTATTCCTAAAGCCAATGCAACTAATATGATAATTTGGAAGATGATGAATTACTGAAATTTAACTATAATAAATAACGCAATGAAGATTATAATGCCTAAGATAGATATTCAACACAACTTCCCGAAAATTCAATAGGAAAGTTAATCAAGATTTAAGAACTTCCCTTCGAAGAACCTCAGATGAATTGATTGGTTGGATGCTCATCGCAAGGGTCCATCGAGCTCCTCATCGCACTTCGTGCTGTGTTCGGGGAAGTTGCACCACAAATTTGTTGTTAAATAGCTCGTCGGTCAACTTCAAAGCCTCCTGGACACCATATTTTGGAGACTGAGCTTTATGACCTTAAACCTCTTAAGCATGATCACCACGGAAGCGAAGCGTGTGTCGGTAATTGTGAGCATCTTCAATTTCAAAAATTCATTGAACATTGCTAGCCTCATAGAATGGTTCATAATAAAATTCTTGATGACACTTGCATCCCCGGCAACGGTAGTTATCCAAGTACATTCTTCATACGTGATCTCATTGGCTTCCGTATTCTTCATCACACATATGTTCTTAAATGCAAGGTTGAGAGTATGGACCACACATGAAGTCCCAAAGATGGGGGGTCGTTGTGCTTCTAGAAACATCCTCGTTGTCTTGCATACCGTGGCATTATCCATGATAACTTGTACCACATTTTAAGTCCCAACTTCTACAATAGTCTCTTGGATTAAATTAACAATGTAGAACTTGTCCTTGTACTCTCCCTTACAATTGATAGCTTTCAAGAACATGGGATTAGACTTCGTTACTGCCATAAAGTTCACAAGAGGCCTTTGAGTTTGAGCTTCAGTCTAATCATCACAAACAATTGTTACTCTCTTCTCCTTCCAAGTGGTCTTTATTGGTTCTAACTTCTCAATATTTGCTCTCTCCTTTTGAAATAAAGTGGTTCTCAACATATTGTACCCTTGAGGTACAAAACCACTTATCGTGTGGGCGTGATTAGCAGCAATTAGCAAATGTATAAGAACTCACATAATACGGATTCCTTGCAAGATGAAATGGCAAGCCCCTAGAATAAAACATCATTGCGACCTTTGCTCGCAATTGATCCCAAAACTAAATGTTCCATGCTTTTTCCAAAGCGGAGCTATGGGTAATCTTTCTCTTCCTCAGGTCGAAACGCTTTTGCCTTAATGACGTGATGCCTAGGTCCCTCGTTCCTAGACTTGCACCGGAAGATCGAGTAGTGACAAAGGGATTTGCTTGGGCAACTCATTCTTCGACTGCAACTGTGCTTGTTCAATAATCCTTTACATATTTTGAGTTTGTTGGGATGTAACTTTCGCATATCCCCTTATTTCATGACGTACTATCTTCAACAAATGAGCATTCACTCTAGAATAAGAGCCCTTGAATTGTGTTTGACAGAAGGTGCACCGAAAAGGTACATTCCCCCCTCCTCCCTTCTTTTCTACTAAATTTGTCAGATACTGCCAAAGAGGCTTGCTCGGATCTTCATCTTGAGAATCATGAATACTACCACTAACACCAGTAGAAGCGAAACTCACTTGGTTCATTTTCCTAATGTAATTGTTAATCAAATATAACGATTAACAAACTAATAATACATTACACATGTAACACAATCTTTTAAAGACATACAAAATACTAGACAAAATGACACAATCAAGGAAACAATAAAATAAAGGATAGCGAGGAGGATAGGGAAGATGAAAGGTTCTATCATCCTAGCATTTTGGAAAATCTCAAAAAAGTAGGGCACGGACACGACGAGGACACGAAGATTAAATTATGTATATATATATATATATATTATATACTAAAAAATATTTCATAAGTATATACAAAGACAATTAACACTCAATCCCAAAGAGCATGCAAAAGAACGACTGTGATTCAGTTTTGGCTTCAACCTATTTGAAACCTCAGCGGATCAGATAGGTTAAAGCCAAAACTGAATCACAACCGTCTGTTACACACAATCAGCCCGATCAGTGAATCACACTCAGGCTCGAATGTCATGCAAAAGAACAAATGTGATTCAATAATTTTAGAGGATTTGATAGGTTGAAGCTAAAACTGAATCACAACCGGTGGTTACACCCTGTCTGTGAGGCTTCAAGCCTTCAACGGTTGAAGTTCAACCGATCTTAATCCTTTGTACATCCATCACTATATGAATTGCACATGGCTGGGAGGTCGACGCATTGGAGCCTGCTGAGTGCTGAGCCGAGACGGTTTCGCTTTGTGGGCGCGGAAAAAGATACGGGTCGTCTTTATTGCGAATCACACGAGATTACAGAGTGGCCGGGACCCGGGGGGCTCGGGTATGGCGAGTCCGGGTGCGGCGAATGTTTGATCAGGAGATTATGGGAGAGATCCTCTGGAGGGTCCCTTTGATCCGTGTCTCCACGTGGTATTCGTGCGAGAGCTCTGAAGGGGTTGCCCAGGACAGAGGTCTTTACAGGGTGAGGGCTTGAGAGGCTAAGGAATATCCGCCGTTGATTTTGTCCCGTTCGTGCTTCGCGCTTTCTCGGCTAGGGAGGTTTTGGGATTCGTTCCTCGATCTTCGTGTCTTCCTCGATCCTTGCTCGACCTCGGCGTCCTTGATCGTCGGTTCGCGGCGTCGATCGTGCTTTTGGCGTCGACTTTGGCTTTGGCTTTCGGCTTTGGCGTTGCTTTGGCGTGGCTCTGGCTTTTGCTTTGCTTTGGCGCTTGCGCTTGAACGTAGACGGGTAGAGACTTGCGATGCTTTAGTTCTTCCGGACTTCGCGTCGTATCGGCTAGAACGTGCGGTGCTTTGCTCGTGACCGGCGTAGTTGCTTGGCTTTGGCACGTGCGTTGCTTTGGCGCGGGCTTTACCGGTGCGTCTGCTTTGGCTTCTTGCGTTGGCTTTGGCTTTAGCTTTGACTCGATCTTCTTCTCGAACGGCGATGGCTACTTCTTCAAAGCTTCTTTATTCTTCCGGCTTCCTCGACGGTTGTGGCGTCGGCTTGGCTTTTCGGCGGGGGTAGCACCGATCTTTGTGCGACGGTTGTAGCGTCGGCTTTTGTTGATGAAGACGGCGGGGGTAGTACCGATCTCCGTGCGACGGTTGTAGCGTCGGCTTTTGTTGATGAAGACGGCGGGGGTAGCACCGATCTCCGTGCGACGGTTGTAGCGTCGGCTTTTGTTGATGAAAACGGCGGGGGTAGCACCGGTTTCAGCACGACGGTTGTAGCGTCGGCTTTTGTTGACGAAGATGGCAGGGATAGCACCGGCTTCAGGCCTTCTTCTCCGAGCTTTCTTCTTCGTGCAAGAAGTCGACGCCTTTGTTGAAGACGACGGGTATTGTCAGCTTCGATCTTCTTCTCCGGCCTTTGCTTCTGGCGTCTTCGGAGCTGATGAAGATCGCTGGAGCAGTCGGGGTGATGACGACTCCGGGTCTTCTTCTCCAAGCTTTCTTCTTTGTGCGAGGAGTCGAAGCTTTGATCTTCGAGTGCAAGGTCTTCACGTTGATGAGGACTTGAAGGGCCAAGGATTCTCGTAGGACGTGTTTGCCATGCCTCGTGAAGCCTTCGGTCTTCAAGCGTTGGAGCTTCTCTTGCAGAGCCCTTTCGTCTTCAGCTTTTCGGACCTCTTGTGCCTTCCCCCACCCCTTCTATTTATAGGCAAAGGGGGGCGGTTGGGAGAGATATGGCTGAAATCTTTTTGTTTCATCCAATATCTCCCCCCATAACCATCAAGATATTGTCCCCTTATTTGGGGAAACAAACTCGATCCCCTCCTTTTTAGTTGGGGTGGTTACGGGCTAGATGTGACTTGATCTTTGAAGATACGTTGTCATCTTTGCACCTTCCGGATCGCATGGCGACACGACGTCATCTTGTCCGTCGGATCGAGGGATCGTCGCGGATCTACGGTTGTGTAGACGTCCATGCCACCTCCCCCCGCATCGAGGCGATTAGGATTTTTTTTTTAATTTTTTTTTCTTTTTCCTTTCTTCTTTTTTTTTTCTTTTTCTTTTCTTTATGGCCGGCCCCACCCCCATGAGGAGGGGGGCACGGTTTTCAAGAGGGGGGGCCGGTGGGCCCCCCTCTTTGTGTTTGAGTTGCGGGTCCGGTGGGACCCGTTTGCTTTGAGTAGGGCCATGGCGCGCGAATTGAGTTCGCACGCGGGCCGAGTTCGCATGCGGGCCGTTTGTGTGCGGGCCCAGTTTCGCATGCGGGCCGTTGTGTGTGGGCCAAGTTTCGCGTGCGGGCCCATTTTGTGTGGGCCGGGTTTCGCATGCGGGCCGTTGTGTGCGGGCCGAGTTTCGCGTACGGGCCCATTTTATGTGTACGAGTCGGGTTCGACCCGAAGGCCGTTGAGTGCGAGCCCGTTTTACGTGTGCAAGTCGGGTTCGATCCGTGGGCTAATTTTGATGCCCACAAATGCCCCCTCAAGTTTGAGTGCGCCCGCGGGAAACACGTAGCGCTTGGACTTGAGCCGCGTATTCGTGTGGGATTAGGTTTATAAGGACCCCCGTTTATTCGTTTCTCTTCATTGTTGACGATTCCCGGCGGCTTGGAGACGAAGGCTCTTGCTAGGGTTTCTTGCTTCGCGACAATGACGCGGAGGATGAAGATGGTCACGCCATGGAGCTCGAGAAGGAGAGGAGATCGCCGGATCGCTGAGGGTGGAGGGTCGCAGGCGAGGTGGTCCTCCTCCTCCTTCTTTTTCCTCTTCTGGTTTTGGACGGAGCGGCAGCGGCAGCGCGGTGGCAGGCGCAGGAGGTGCGCGGGCCGGGGCCGTGGCGGCCGGGCGCTGGGCGCGGCAGCGGTGGCCGGCGCGGTGGCAGGCGCAGGAGGCGACGCGGTGGCCGGTGCGGGAGGCGCGCGGGCCGGGGCGCGGCAGCAGCGCGGTGGGGCTGCGGTGGCCGGTGCGGGCGCGCGCGCGGCGGGCGCGACGGCCGGTGCTGCGGCGCGCGCACGCGGCGGGGAGGCGTGGCGGGCTGGCGGCCGGTGCGGTGGCCGTCGTGGGCGAGGCTAGCAGCCCCTTTGGGGGCTGCGGGTTTTTGTAGGAGAGGGGGTGCTGCGGTTTTTGCTGTGGCCCCCCTCTTATTTTCCTTTATCTGTATATGTTTTTTTTTTTTTTCCGCTCTTAGTCTTGTACTTTCCTTGTCATCTGACTTGGGTTTCGCCTTCCTTCTTTTTCCAGGTCTCGGCGTTACGAGAGTTTTCCGAGTTCTGGCTGGGTCGTCGATGCGGTCTCCCACGGGAGTACGCATCTTCGCTTCCCTTTTGCGCTGGTCTTCTACCACCGTGTTCCGAGACAGGAGGCCAGACTGTCAGTACTTCAGCTTTCGACGCATGAGCGAGTTCGTGAAAATGGCGTGGCCGACGGCTCTTGTCGTGTGTTGAAACTTGGCGAGCGTATCCTCACTGACGAATGATCTTTACGGCAGATTGTCCAACCGAGTTTGGGGTTGCCGTTCCACCATACTGGCGAGGAATCGGTTCCAGTCCCCGTTGTTGCTTTGAAGATATGCTCCCGTCGTACACGATGGGGTGTAGAGATTCAACCGCGTGGAGGTGTCACATATCTGGGAGGTTTCAGGGACTGGATAAGAGAGCTATCTGGCGCGTTGGAGGCAGAGCCAGGGATGGAGTGCCTGGCGAGGATTGTGGAGCCGGCTTGTTGGGAGTACAGCCGACCGGACGGTACGTACCGGGCTCTTTGCGAGCAGTGGTGCCCTGAGACCAATACCTTTTTGACCGGAGCTGGTGAAATCGGGATCACCCTTCGCGACGTGCATATTATCTCTGGATGTCCAGAAGTTCGGAGCTACTATCAGGAGGAGGTTACTTCTTTGGAGGTCTTGACGGATCCAGACTAGTCTCCTAGCTTCTGTTTTTCGCTTTTTAAGGCATACGCTATCATAGCAGTGCGTGAGCAGTCAGATCGAGTACTCCACTCAGCTTGGGTGGACTTCTGGTTTCGAGGAGAATATCGCCACGTCCCCCCTTCGAGTCACCCGATGTGGAAGTACGCATCGTCGAAGAAACCGGCATCTGACACTTTCCGACGGCCGATTGAATCTCTGAGGAAAGAATGGTGCTCCATGGCGGGGGCGCAACGTCCCTGGGAGGTTTTGGGACTGGAGGAATGCAGCGATGCTTGGCGGGCTGTCTATTGGTCAGCAGGGTTGGTACTTTTTCTTTGCCGCTTTGCCCTGCCTTGGAATGGGGATGTGATACGCCCTGGGACCTTCCTTGCAGCTGCTCGGATGGTGAACGGAGAATTTCTTAACCTGGCGCCGGCGATCCTCTGCTCGTTGTACCAAGGGCTTAGTGGAATGTACTGGAGTCTATCGAGCGCGGATAATGTAAGAGGGGAAGTAGGCAGAGCCAGTTCCTTTTGCCCCCTGCATTACCTTTATGGCTGGATTGGGCTCCACTTTCCGAAGGGGATCTTTGCAGCGCGTGGACCTTCGACCTCAGTGCCCTTCCTTCCTTGTGTAGGAGGTTTGATGAATGCCTATTATGCATGGGAGCGTCCGAAGCCCAGTGCTCGAGAGTGGTTGAGACGCATGGGCCCTTTAGATTTTGACTTTGTATCGGAGAATGCGCTTGTACCTTTCGCAAGATCCTCGGTATGCGATGGGTCGGACATACCCGATCACTTGTACTGGAGTATGGTGAGTTGCAAGCCCGGGTATCTTGTTTGGTGTCGTGGGGATGCAGTGGAGGTGGCACGGTATTCTCCTCACCGGTTTGCTCGACAGCAGGGTTTTCGTCAAGAATTGCCGGGGACCCCTTTGCGAATGCAGTCACGTTACACTCCGCAGGAAGCGTACCACCTCTGGGGAGCACTTTATGATCGATTTACTGGGTGTATTTTTTCGCCGGGGATTAAGCCAGGCGGAAAGGATGCTGCAACTCCTGAGTATCGCCGCTGGGTCAATGAGTCAGTGCTTCCCTTGCTGGTTAGCTTTCCCCTGGATATCCTTGCTAGTAGCGAGCGGGTTGACTTTTCTTTTGACCCTTCGGCAGGGTCAGAGGATCGCCGTCTTTGGTCTGAGGAGCGACGATCAGAGGGATCTCGCAGCCGTCGAGAGACTACTTCCCGGGCTTCTCCTTCTGTGCAAGAGGTCGAGATGGCTTCGTCTACCAAGGTTCAGAGTCTTCTTGAGACTCTGACTTTTTGGAGTGGACGTGTTTCTCCCAAGAGGAGGAAGTTGGATTTCTTGTGGGAGGCAGCTTTGGACAGCACTAGTGAAGCAGAGCCAGCTCGAGAGGGAGAGCCAGGCCTTTTTGCCGATGAGGTAATCCCTCTTTCTGGGGTAGCTTCATCGGATGCCGCATGTATATCTCATTTCTAGTTGCTCATAGATTTCTTTGCTTGTATTCTCATTTCGTTGGATGAGTTGTTTAACTCTCATTTTGGTAGGTTCTGCTGGATTGGACTGCGAGTCTGCCCCCAACGGGGTTAGGCAAGAATGCTCTCCCATTAGAGCGACGTTGATCGAGAGTAGTGGGCTGGATGTACCCTGGGATAACTTGGAGCTTTTGGGAGCATGTGGAGCAGATTTTGCCGGCGGTGCTGTCAACCTGGATGATATTGACATGGAGCAGTTGGGCTTTGGGGAGGAGGATGAGGTCTCCAGTGTAGGGAGAGAACGGACTCCTCTAGTTAGGCCTGGTAGTCTGGAAGAGACTACTCCTACAGTCGTTCCGTCGGGTGTTTCGCCGGTAGCTTCGGGTGTTTCGTCGATAGCTTCGGGTGTTTTGCAGGTAGCTTCGGGTGTTTTACCGGTAGCTTCTCCTTCGGTTCCGGTGGCGCCACTGACTGTGAGCACAACGATGGTTCAGGAAGCGGTTCCCACACTTGAGTCTTTGGGACAGGGGTCTGCCTCGTCCGCGCACTCGGGGGCCAAGCGAAAGTGTAACTCGCGGGGCCTTCTTTCTGCACTTCTTTTAGAGAGCTGTCGGAAGTATATCCAAGCAATGCTCGCACCTTTTAAGGAGGATGGTCTTGATGCTTTGACTGGCTGGTGGGTCCTTGAGGGACCCGAGTTCTGCGAGAGTCTGGCGGCTTTTCAAGTAGATGGCTCTTTGTTTGCGGAGCGCATGCGTGCTTTCTTGGCGGACAGTGAAGCTCATCGCTTGAAATGGGCTTCGGTGGAAGATGACCTTCCCCTGGTACTAGCAAAGGCCGAGGACGAGGAGCGTCGTCTGGGAGAACAGCATGCACTTACCACTGTGAGCCTTGTTCGGGCACGGAAGAAGCTAGAGGCTGCTCGCGCATCTTTTGAGAAAGCTGAGACGATCGAGAAATCTTTTGGAGCAGATCTCGCAAAGCAACGTATTGAGCTGGCGACGCATCGGGAGCGGATAGCTTTTCGGTCTTCGGAGCTGCAGCGCATGGAGGTTACTGGCGGCGAGCTGCTCCAACGTCTTAAAGAGTTTAACTCGCTTTACTAGCAGTGTTGCATTTCCTTTTCTTTTTTGTCATTTCTGCTGGATAGACTTGTAGTTTTGCTTTCTTTCGTTTGATGATAACTTAATATCATGCATCTATTTTCTGGACTTATCTTCTGGAATGACAGAGTCTGGTTGTTTTTTTTTATTTGGACTGAACCTTTACAGGCTGCCTACGTACCCTACTGAGAGGGATCAAGTCACACGTAGTTCTTTTTTTTTTTTTTTTTGCAAGAAGTGTAGCCCTGCTTTCAGGCATAGTACCTTTTGAGGTACTTGCCATTGATAGGGCCGAGTGTAAGCCCTTCTGGCGTGGTGAGAAGATATGCACCGTTGGAGTAGACCTCTTTGACAGCGTGCGGTCCATCCCACTTGGCGTCGAACTTCTTTCCTCCTCGATGCAAGAGAATGATGGGGCGTGTAACTGCCAGTACCAATTCTCCTATTTGGAAGGATCGAGGGCGAATTCTTTTGTTGAAGACTCGCATTAGCCTGGCTTGATAGCATTCCAAGCGTTGCTGGGCTTCGAGGCGCTTTTCATCCGGTGCTTCCAATTCTACTAGGCGAAGTTGAGCGTTGTCGCCGTTGACGAGGCCTTCTTGGATGGCTATCCTGAGTGACGGGATCTGGAGCTCAAGCGGGAGGACAGCTTCTACTCCATATACCAGTGAGTACGGAGTTGCTTGTGTTGGTGTGCGAAAAGAGGTGCGATATGCCCATAACACTTCGCCCATGCGTTCGTGCCAGTCTTTCTTTGACTTTGAGACGACTTTCTCCAAAAGCTTGCAGAGAGTCTTGTTGAAAGCTTCTGCTAGACCGTTGGTCGACGCGTTGTACATGGTTGAACACCTTTGCTTGATATCGAACTTGGCACAAAACTGGCTGACAGCGGCATTCTTGAATTGCTTCCCGTTGTCCGTGACGATATAGCGAGGGATGCCGTACCGGAAGATGATATCGTTCTGGATGACGTTGATGACAGAGTGCCTGGTAACTTCTCGCAACGGTACTGCCTCAGCCCACTTGGAGAAGTAATCTGTTGCCGCCAGGATGTAAAGATGCTGCTTGGATGACTTGGGTAGCGGACCGACAATGTCGAGTCCCCATCCATCGAAGGGCCATAATGTGATGGTTGGATGCAAAGGTTCCGGAGACTGACGGATGTAGTCGCCATGCAACTGGCAAGCGTGGCATCTTTTCGCAAACTCGAGGGAGTCCTTGATCATAGTGGGCCAGTAATATCCCATCCGCCTGATGCGGAAGTGAAGCTTTGGACCGGACTGATGTGAGCCGCAAATCCCGGCATGGACTTCTTCTAGTGCTGTTTCTGCTGCTTCTTTTGCAAGACACCTCAGGAGCGTACCATCGTAGCTTCGACGGTACAACTCGTTGTTGAAGTGGAAGAATTTCAGAGACCGCCGGCGAATGTCGACCTTACGCTTTGGATCTTCAGGGAGCTTCCCGTGGACAAGAAAGTCTATGAATGGTTGTCTCCAATCTAGCTCGTCGGTCACGAGAACGTGTACTGCATTGACTTGGTCCGGGATTCGCATAGGGAGGTCCTCCTCGGGGATCACCATCCTCTTACAGATAGGGATGATGAGTTGGCTTCTTTCTGGGAACGGAAGTGTAGCCGCTAAATTTGCAAGCGCATCTGCCTGCTGATTAAGGTTTCTGGGAACATGCTGGATCGAAGCATTTTTGAGCGTACCAAGGAGTTTCAGAGCTCGCAGATGTAACGGCACGAGATCTTCTTTGTTAACTTCGTATGCTCCCAATATTTGCTGAATGACGAGTTGAGAGTTGCCGAAAATTTCGAGCCCTTGAAGTTTCATATCATTGGCGAGTTCGAGGCCAATAATCAAGGCTTGATATTCCGCCCTGTTGTTGGAGCATGGGTCTGATAGTAGAAATGAGAAGGAAAGTACTTCGTCGTTTTGCGTGACGAAGATAACTCCTGCTCCTGCCACGTCTTGCCTTGTCGCGCCGTCGAAGAACATTTTCCAAGAAGGGGCGATATCGATGCAGAATACTTCTTCGTTTGGGAGATCTTCTGATAGTTCCTATTCCGCTGGAAGGGGGTATTCTGCCAGGAAGTCCGCGAGAGCTTGACCTTTGACCGCCTTACGAGGGACGAAGGTGATGTCAAACTCAAGGAGGAGTAAAGCCCACTTGGCCAAACGTCCGGAGAGCACTGGTCTTGACATGATGTATTTGAGTGGGTCGGCTTTTGAGATAAGTTTGATGGCGTGAGCTAACATGTAGTGTCGCAGCTTCTTTGTAGCGAAGATGAGCGCCAGACAGACCTTCTCAATCGGGGAGTAGTTTAGCTCCGCGCCGATGAGAGTGCGGCTCAAATAGTAACATGCTGTTTCCTTGCCTAGCTCGTTGTCTTGAGCCAGGAGTGCCCCCAAGGACTGCTCCTGGGCGCTGATGTAAAGGACCAATGACTTTCATTGAACTGGTGCTGTCAGAACTGGAGGCTTGAGTAAGTAATTCCTGATGTTTTGGAGGGCTTCCTGACAAGCTTCATCCCACTTGAATGGTGCTCCTTTCTTCATGAGGCGACTGAAGGGCCTACATTTTCCAGCTAAGTTGGTGATAAATTTCCTGATATATGCTAGATGGCCCTGGAGACCTCTGAGATCTCGCACTGTTTTTGGGATTGGCATATTGAGAATAACATCTATTTTGGATTGATCTATCTCGATGCCTCGATGTTGTACGACAAAGCAGAGAAACTTACCCGAGGAGACTCCAAATGCGCATTTAAGCGGGTTCATGCGGAGCTGGTACCTTCGAAGCCGTTTGAAGATTAGCTCGAGGTCTTGAAGATGCGCTGACTTTTGTCTTGATTTTACCACGAGGTCGTCGACGTAGCATTCCACATTCTGATGAAGGATATCGTCGAAATTTTTTTGCATGGCTCGTTAGTAGGTAGCTCTTGCATTTTTCAAGCCGAAAGGCATAACTTTGTAGGCTTGTAGCAGTAGATCCCTTTTGGCGTACGGAATGCCGTAAGTTCTTCATCTTGGAGGGCCATACGGATCTGGTTGTAGCCTGAAGATCTATCCATGAAGGTTAGTGCTTCATGGCCAGTTGTCGCATCTACCATCAACTCTATGATTGGTAATGGGAAGTCATCTTTGGGACATGCATCATTTAAATCCCTGAAGTCCACACATACTCTGATTTGACCGTTCTTCTACTTGACTGGGACGACGCTGGAGATCCACGTTGGATATTTGACTTCTCGGATGAAATCGGCTTCAATGAGCTTGTTGATTTCGCCTTCTATTTGCGGTATTAATTTTGGCCGGTAGCGTCTTTGTCCTTGCTTGATAGCGCTAACTCCATGTCTGACAGCGAGATGGTGTACTGCGATCTTGGGGTCAAGTCCTGGCATTTCTTTGTAGGACCATGCGAAGACATCTCTGTATTCTTGGAGTAGTTTGATATATGCGGCCTGTTCTCCGGGAGTCAGGAGTGCACTTACGAATGTAGGCCGAGGATCCTCCTGCGTACCCAAGTTGATTTCCTTCAAATCGTCGACGGTAGATTGCCCCCCTTCTTCGAGGACTGGCGGGGCGATAGGCAACTCGTCGTCCGAAGTAGAAGTGTCGTCGAGTAAAGTGTCGAAAATTGTTATATGATTAACAGAGACCAAAATGATATCGTTGAAGCTGTCAGTAGTGAAGACGGCCATGGGTGGGAGGGTGGGAATGTTATTTCTCACCTTAGTAGGTGGTTTTCCCAAACGGTCGAATACTGACCTTCGCTTTACTTGTCTGATTGGCCCGAGTCTTTTGAATACTGATATAGGCTTTTGGCTTGACTGGTTTTTGATGCTCTTATTTTGCTTCTGAGGTATGGTCCAACGTCTAGCTCGATATCGTCTTCTTTTGGTGAACTTGGTATGGCGATGAACGACATTGGTGGAGCGTGCGTCGGAGGCTAACGATCCCTCTTCTGCTTCATCTACCAACTTCACCTCAATGTAGTTAGAGGTGAAGGTCTTCTCTCCCGTGATCTTGATGACCATCGGGGTTTGACAGGAACCGATGCCTTGCCAATTTGGTGGGATCTGTTCGCCGCTTTGAAGGAGGTGGGCTTGAGTCTTGGTCATCCCGTGTGGTATTGGAATTGGCGGGAGCGTACTCATCTGTACGGCACTGTCCTCGTTGTAACCGGCTTTGAATAGCAGCTTGGCGGCATCTTGGCCCCAACTTCCTTTTGGCTTGAATGTGAGTTGACTGGATTTGAAGGAACCAACAGGTTTTGGCGGACTTGAAGCTTGAATGAGACTGGGTAGTGGCAGTGTCATCTCCTGCAGAGTGATGACATTAGCCTCTGATAGCTGCTGGACCATCTCTTTTGGCGAGGCCGAAGATGGTCGTTCATGTTTGCGAAGCCACTGAGGCGTGAGGCGCAAGACTGTCGTAGCTTGGACGGGCAACGGAGTATGTTGCGTGGATCTTGGCCTGGAGTTGATGCGCATCCTTCGTTTTGGCAGTAGCACTTCCTTGACTTCGTGTATTGCCTTGGATGGTTGCACTGGATTTAGAATTGGCGGAGTTTCTTCCCGTTCCATCCTTTTAACTTTCTGAGTTCGAGGAGCTTTAGCTGGAAGGACTTCTGCAACAAGGTCCTTTGCTTGGTAAAACTTGGCATTAGCGAGCTGCGCTTCGGCCTCATTGAATGGCCTGTCATCTGCAATAATGCACTTCTCCAGACCTTCCTCGTAGTACTTGAGACTTTGGTGCCAGGTGGACACTACGACACCGTTTTCATGTAGCCACGGTCTTCCTAGCAAGAGGTGATATGATGTTTGACAGTCAATGACGTGAAAGAGAACTGTCGTGTTAAGCTGGCTGATGGAGAGTTGTAGACGAATGATTCCTACGGTGGGCTGTCCGCCTTGGTTGAACCCTTGAATGACCAGCTGGTTTTGTGAGAGCTGGTCGGCGGTAATGCCGAGCTGCCGCATTGTTTGGATGGGCATGATGTTGACGGCGGAGCCGCAATCCAACATGATTCGATTTACCGGCTTCTCGTTGATGTATCCCGAGACATAGACAGGTCGATTGTGCAGTCGTGCTCCGAGCTGCAGATCTTCGTCCGAGAAAGTTATTGCTGCGTTGCAAGAGAATAGTTTTGTCTTCCTTGGCGTCTTTCTTCTTTATTTTGTAGCTGTCTGGATTTGTCAAGGCCTCGGCCATTGCTAGGCGAGCCTTCTTTGGGAGGTGTAGTGCTTCTATGAGTGGCAAGTACAAGATTGCCTCATCGTAAGCAGCAGTACTGTTTTTGTCGGAATTATCCTCCCCGTCGTCGGTGTTGCTTTCTTTAGAAGACTTGATCTTATCTTCTTCTTCCGGCGCCATGTGGATCTCAACCATGCAACAGGAGGCTTCGTGCTGCTGATCAGCTGGGAGGAAGTAATCGGGGAAGAATTCTTGTAATGTTGCCGGTTCTGGAGGGTTTTGCAGGAGATCATCTTGATCTGCTGGCGGTACTTTGAATGTCTTCCTTTCTGGAGCTTTACTTTTCTTTTTGTAAGTTCTTCGTTCAGGAAGCTTTCTTATCACCCGATCCAGCTTGCGACTCCTAGCCGTCCATGGCCTTCGCCTGCGAGGCAGCATGGCCCATGCGTCTTCATCAGTGGATTCTCCCTCACCAAGGTAATGGTCTGGAGTGGCAGCTGTAGGTTCTTCATGGGTCGGGGAGACCTGCTCCTCTGGGGACCTTGGTGGCTCGCCTTCTGACTCCCAGCCGATGGGTTTGATTTCTTCTATTGAGACAGGCGAAGGTTTGGAGTAGAGGACGTAGTAGTCAAATTTACCTGAGGGCTGGCTTAGCAGACCGACCTCCGGGTCTCCTTGCTCGTACCTTGTTTGGAGAATTTGTTGGGACATGGCTTTGTTCGGGCGAGATGCCGATGTAGGCGACGGTTGCCCCCAGGGTTGTGATGTTTCTTCCTCAGCAAGCGTAGGAGCGTGCCGTCGTCGCCTTGAGACTTTCCGTTGTGGAGCTGGCTTCGTAATTGGTCTCTGGCGATTGATGCACAACTTGGGCCTTTTCTGGTGTGCAGCAATGAGTATTGGTGGAAATGAACCGAAGGTGATGGATGTCATGTTTGCTGTTGCAACGTCACTGGAGTCAATCTCGATTTTCCATTGCTTTGCGAGCGTCATGATCTTTTCTTTGAAGACGAAGCATTTCTCGATAGGATGGCTAACCACTCGATGGTATTTGCAGAAGAGTGGATCGTTGACACGATGCATCTGTTCGGGTCTTTTTGAAGGAGGGAGCTCGATCATTTTCTCTTGTAGCAGCTGATCGAACATGGAGGAGACTTCCGAGTCTGGAAATGGATACTCTTTGACCTCAAGCTCTTCAAGAGTCATCCTCGACTACCTTTGGGGTGGAGGCGGTGGTATGGCAGCTCCTTTTTCTTGATCCGACTTACCACTGATTTTGAATGGCTTGGAGGCCGAGTCGATGTCGGCGACGTTAACTTGCTTTGATTTGGGTGCTGGTGGTTTGTCTTTCTTTTCCACCTTCAGGAAGTCTTTGGCTTTTGAGTCCCCGTGATTTGCTAAGCTGAGCTCCATGTCGTGAGCTCGAGTTGCGAGTTCTTCGAAGGATCGAGGCTTGATCCCCTTGAGGATGTAGAGTAAGCCCCAGTGCATGCCTTGAGTACATATCTCGATAGCCGAGTCTTCAGACAAACGGTCTCGTGAATTTAGGGCGAGATTCCTCCATCGATCGATGTAGTCGATTACAGATTCGTCCTTCCTTTGCTTGACGGCAGTAAGCTCGGTCATGCTAACGATGCGCCGAGTGCTTTAGAAGCGGTTGAGGAATTCCCTCTCCATCTGATCCCAGCTGTCAATGGATCCTGGAGGAAGATCAATATACCAGTCAAAAGCATTACCTTTGAGGGTGCGAACGAACTGCTTCACCATCTCATCGCCGTATGTGCCGGCGTTGTTGCAAGTTTCGACAAAGTGGGCAATGTGTTGCCTTGGATTGCCCTTCCCGTCGAAGTGCTGGAACTTTGGCGGCTGGAACCCGGTAGGGAAACGCAGCTGTTGGGTCCTCATGGTGTAAGGCTTTGAGTATGCAGCCGTAATTGGCGGTAGATTGCCACCGTGGGAACGCATCATGTCAGCCACTAATGCTTGTATTTGCTGGGCATTCATTGTTGCTGCCATTGAAGGTTGCGCGGCCACCGAGACTGGCACAGGAGCCGAGGAAAGTGCAAGAGTAGTTGCTATCATTGCCGGGCCAGCTTCTGCGGGAGCGGGAGTTGGAGACGGGGCTGGAGCAGCTACTGGAGATGCAGGAGGTTGGCTGAATGCCGTCGTATCCCTCGCACTTAGCCTTTGAAGCAAGGTGTTGATGTGACGATCCTTTTCCTCCATTAGCCGGGTGATTTGCGCCATGTGTTCACCCATTTGCATGACTTGGAGCTGGATAGCGGACGGGGGATGATGACGCAGAACGTCTCGATGTTGCATGCCTGCATCCTCGCCATCATCGTCGGAGACGTAGTGGCGCCGACTTGGTTCTGCTTGATGACGGACGTTTGCCCCCTGCAAAGGAGGTGCAAAGTCTGCTGGAGAACCCGAATGGGCTCTGGGTTGGGGCTGGACCTCCCCAAATTTCTGGACTTGAATTCCAGGATCGAGGCTTGTTTCTTCATGCACCAATGCCTCATTGGCGCTTTGGTGAGCATCTTCGGCAGCAGTTTCTGGCGTGAAGAAGTCCGCAAGAGTTTGAGTACGCCGAGTGTAGACGCGTACTACCGGGGGAACGACATCCTCCGGGTTTTCTGGATCGCTATGCTGGAGTAACGGAGACTCGACGATAGACGAAAGGGTTGTTGGAGCAAACGTATCATCGTTCGTCCCGGCCATGGCGAACTTGAAGCAACTCTTTCAAACGTACGGATGAAAGGAGAGAACGTCCCACCGGGCGTGCCAGAAATCTGTGGGCGCGGAAAAAGATACGGGTCGCCTTTATTGCGAATCACACGAGATTACAGAGTGGCCGGGACCCGGGGGGCTCGGGTGTGGCGAGTCCGGGTGCGGCAAATGTTTGATCAGGAGATTGTGGGAGAGATCCTCTGGAGGGTCCCTTTGATCCGATTCGTGCGAGAGCTCTGAAGGGGTTGCCCAGGACAGAGGTCTTTACAGGGTGAGGGTTTCTTGAGAGGCTAAGGAACATCCGTTGTTGATTTTGTCCCGTCCGTGCTTCGCGCTTTCTCGGCTAGGGAGGTTTTGAGCTTCGTTCCTCGGTCTTCGTGTCTTCCTCGATCCTTGCTCGACCTCGGCGTCCTTGATCGTCGGTTCGCGGCGTCGATCATGTTTTTGGCGTCGGCTTTGGCTTTCGGCTTTGGCGTGGCTCTGGCTTTTGCTTTGCTTTGGCGCTTGCGCTTGAACGTAGACGGGTAGAGACTTGCGATGCTTTAGTTCTTCCGGACTTCGCGTCGTATCGGCTAGAACGTGCGGTGCTTTGCTCGTGACCGGTGTAGTTGCTTGACTTTGGCACGTGCGTTGCTTTGGCGCGGGCTTTACCGGTGCGTCTGCTTTGGCTTCTTGCGTTGGCTTTGGCTTTAGCTTTGACTCGATCTTCTTCTCGAACGGCGATGGCTACTTCTTCAAAGCTTCTTTATTCTCCCGGCTTCCTCGACGGTTGTGGCGTCGGCTTGGCTTTTCGGCGGGGGTAGCACTGATCTTTGTGCGACGGTTGTAGCGTCGGCTTTTGTTGATGAAGACGGCGGGGGTAGTACCGATCTCCGTGCGACGGTTGTAGCGTTGGCTTTTGTTGATGAAGACGGCGGGGGTAGCACCGATCTCCGTGCGACGGTTGTAGCGTCGGCTTTTGTTGATGAAGACGGCGGGGGTAGCACCGATCTCCGTGCGATGGTTGTAGCATCGGCTTTTGTTGATGAAAACGGCGGGGGTAGCACCGGTTTCAGCACGACGGTTGTAGCGTCGGCTTTTGTTGACGAAGACGGCAGGGATAGCACCGGCTTCAGGCCTTCTTCTCCGAGCTTTCTTTTTCGTGCAAGGAGTCGACGCCTTTGTTGAAGACGACGGGTATTGTGAGCTTCGATCTTCTTCTCCGGCCTTTGCTTCTGGCGTCTTCGGAGCTGATGACGATCGTTGGAGCAGTCGGGGTGATGACGACTTCGGGTCTTCTTCTCCAAGCTTTCTTCTTCGTGTGAGTAGTCGAAGCTTTGATCTTCGAGTGCAAGGTCTTCACGTTGATGAGGACTTGAAGGGCCAAGGATTCCCGTAGGACATGCTTGTCGTGCCTCGTGAAGCCTTCGGTCTTCAAGCGTTGGAGCTTCTCTTGCAGAGCCCTTTCGTCTTCAGCTTTTCGGACCTCTTGTGCCTTCCCCCACCCCTTCTATTTATAGGCAAAGGGGGGCGGTTGGGAGAGATATGGCTGAAATCTTTTTGTTTCATCCAATATCTCCCCCCATAACCATCAAGTTATTGTCCCCTTATTTGGGGAAACAAACTCGATCCCCTCCTTTTTAGTTGGGGTGGTTACGGGCTAGATGTGACTTGATCTTTGAAGATACGTCGTCATCTTTGCACCTTCCGGATCGCATGGCGACCAAGGTTTAAAATCACGGTATCGGTCGCGGTATCGGTCGGCTCCGAACCGGTATGTACCGGCCGGTACGTACCGGTATGTACCGGCCGGTACGTACCGGTACCGGTTGAGAAAAAAAACCTTAAAAAAATCCAAAAAACCAAAAAAAAAAAAAAAATTAACCTGTCCGTACCGGTCGTACCGGCCTGTACCGGCCTGAACCGGCCGATACGGACCGGTACGTACCGGTACCGGCCGATACGGGCCAGGTATCGGGATCGGATGCAGTACCGGTCTCGAACCGGCCAAAACCGGTACGTACCGGCCGGTACGTACCGGTATCGGCCGAGATTTAAAACCCTGATGGCGACACGTCATCTTGTCCATCGGATCGAGGGATCGTCGCGGATCTACGGTTGTGTAGACGTCCACGCCACCTCCCCCGCATCTAGGCAGTTATGATTTTTTTTTCTTTTCTTTTCCCTTTTTCCTTTCTTCTTTCTTTTTTTTTTTTTCTTTTTCTTTTCTTTATGGCCGGCCCCACCTCTCCATGAGGAGGGGGGCACGGTTTTCAAGAGGGGGGGCCGGTGGGCCCCCCTCTTTGTGTTCGAGTTGCGGGTCCGGTGGGACCCGTTTGCTTTTGAGTAGGGCCATGGCGCGCGAATTGAGTTCGCACGCGGGCCGAGTTCGCATGCGGGCCGTTTGTGTGCGGGCCCAGTTTCGCATGCGGGCCGTTGTGTGTGGGCCAAGTTTCGCGTGCGGGCCCATTTTGTGTGGGCCGGGTTTCGCATGTGGGCCGTTGTGTGCGGGCCAAGTTTCGCGTGCGGGCCCATTTTATGTGTGCGGGTCGGGTTCGACCCAAAGGCCGTTGAGTGCGAGCCCGTTTTACGTGTGCAAGTCGGGTTCGATCCGTGGGCTAATTTTGATGCCCACACGCTTCCACCTCTAATTGTTGGCCAAAGTAGAGGCCGAGAGACGCGACTGACGAAGAGTGAGAAATGGGAAACTGTCGAGCCCAATTTATGTTATAACGGGTCCAACTTAACCCTAAACCCGACCTGACCCTGAATCCAGCAGTCCATCATTGCTTAATCACCACCCGTTGTGTCCCGTGTGTGTCCTCTATATGTCCGGTGTGTGTGTCCTCACTATGTCTAGCTCCTAGAAGCACGTGGGACACAACACATGCGTGTCTGACACGTGTCCGACGCGTGTTTGTGTCCGGCATACGTCCGACATGGGTATGGATGGCCTAGGGAAGTGTCCGTGCCTCACAGATCATCATGTTCAATCAGATCTCTATCCAAGCACCTTATTGGGATCAGACATGCCCTGTTTGATCCAGATCTTAACATTGAGATCTTGACAACATCGTTGCCTTTCATCTCAACCCCATATTTGTTCATTGCTCGTAGTATCTTTTTCTCGTGCATCCACTGACAATTCTCGTCTACTGTTACTACTGATGTGGCTTAACAATCGAGCAAAAAGAAAGAAGTCCTTACAAAAGCCCAATATCTACCATGGTCTAATGAATTGTATAGGTAGGTACGCGATTTAGCTCTTCAAACCCATTGAATGCCATGCGATGTATCATGGCATGGTCTAACGAATTGTATAGGTAATTATGCAATCTAGCACATCAAACCCATTGGATGCCACGAGATGCATCATGGCTCATGCTCTTGATATACCACGAACCATGGCCATGGGTATTCCGATCCGATGAGTGAATCATACTTCGATGTACAGTCTGAATAAGCTGTCATCTTGGTTGCTTTGTATTGCAACATTAGGGTTATATAAGCCTACAATATTCTCGGCCTCATTTCCCTAGCACTTCGGAATGTAGACACCAAATCCTACATAGAGAACGGCATTAATCTTTTTTGCTTCCATTGTGCAGGCTATCGATGCGGAGCCTGCGTTCACGATTGATCTGGTTGTCTGTTGTAGCAACAGCAATTCATGCGAAGGAGCTGGTTCATGGTGGTCTGGAGCAAGCTGAGAATCTCTTGCCTCCTATCATCAGCTATTTGTCAATGGCCTTAATGATCTGAGACTCGACTCTGCCGCTTTTGTTGTTTTAGTGTTAAACTTTTTTAATTGCTAGAGGAATGCATTGAGTCAAGTCGAGATTACGAAGAGAATAGTCCTGTAATTGAGATGCTCATGAGTTTTTTTTTTTATAATGATCAACGGTTTGTCTTGATGTCTTTCCTGTTGGTTTATTTTCTTTTTGTTGTTTTTCTGGTTATTATTATTATTATTATTTTGTTTGGGGGGGGGGGGGGGGGGGGGGGGGGGGGCTTTGTGCTTGTCTTCTGCTGGTGTGGCGGTGGTGTCTTTGTGCCGGGCTGTGACATCTTTGCTGTTGCATTCAACGACTCCTGACCTGGAGAACGAGCTCAAAGAACCTGGGTGACACCCGAAGATCCTTTTGTGGGAAAAGAACAATGGAGAAGGGATTGCGCGATGAAGATCCTTTGGCAGAGGAGAAGCTTGCCATGGAGTGGAGGAATAGAAATGGTGCAGATGCTGCGATGGCCGGACGGATGGACTGTTGTCTGTGGACCGATCTTCCGACGGGCGGCGGTAATCTTTACTCCCATCTGAATTCCCATCTCTTTCCTTTTTGTTTGGAATCTGCCCATTGTAAAAGAAGTGGACCTCTCAAATATGCCGAAGGCCACCAATGGCCGCATCTGTCTTTCTCATGGAAGGAGTTTCCGAGGCGAGGGCAGGCTCTCCCGGGGGCTTGCCTCGATCGTCAAGCTATGTTGGTTGAACCACCGATTTGGACCTAACCGGATGCCTTCTTGGTTCGCCATCCCGTCCGGTTTTGAAAACACTGCTTTGGAAATGGTGGTCAGGTTTCCACACACTGCTTTGGAAATGGTGGTCAGGTTTCCACCCTTCGTTCGACGAACGCAACGCCTGAGAATTTGGAGCATGAGTGTGCTTGCGGGTGCACACCAAGCACCTTGGTTTTTCTTTGGTTACGTTGTTTTATAAGGGCACTTAGTTTTCGCAAAGCTTGCTTGGCTCGTGGGTTGGCCTCGTGTTGAGCGGTCCCGTGGGACAATATTGAGAAAAGATGGCTTTTTTGCATTTGATTCATGTAACAGGAGAAACAGCAAGGACAACTTACGTCGATCTTCACAAAGTCAGCGCAACCAAAACCTGTCCGCTAACTAGCCTCAACCTACCTCCTATAGTTCTAGTTACGCACTTAGAGCATCTCCAACGGTTCCTTTTGGATTTCTTCCTTTCTTTTTTTACCGAAAGAAACGAAGAAAACAGTCAAAAGGGGCTCCAACGCGCTCCGCCAAATTTCCCTACTTTGATATTTCACTACTCTTGTCCCTAAGGTGGGCGAGCGAAGTAGGGAAATATCAAAATAGGGAAGTAAGTTTGCATTGAATGAAAATCTATTGACTTTCTTATTTTTCATAACAGCCCCTGTAAAGATTGTTTTCATCAGTCCTAATTTGGTCATTTTACAAAAAAATGGGGAGAGAGTGAGGAGTCCATTGGAGTGCTCTTCCATTCTCAACCTACATGGCAATTATAAGCTTTGAAGAATAGGAACGAATGATATGAGCCCGTTGGAGATGCTCTTAAGCTGTTTGCCATATGATCTCCTATCAAGCATGATTCTCCTAGTATGCATGCACATATTGCTTTCCTCATACTATGACAATATGATAGGCTTAGATTAATGTTGAGACTACATGCTGGACTTAAAATGACATTGCTACTTCAACCACCTTAACCATGTTGGTTCTCTATGCATGTAATCCTCTTCTATCTCTTGTTAAAAACATTTATGGTGTGTTTGGCAGTATGAAAGGCGGAGATTCTCCCACGGGTGATTACAAGTATCTGGGAGCAGATATTCCCCCTGATGAGTTTGACTCTTTTCCGCTATTTGGATGGTTGGAGATTCTCGAAAGTAGGAAATCCTCATGTTTGGGAGTCGAGAAATAATGATGTCATGGGAATTCTCTGGTGGAACAACTTTGCTATTTTGGAATACCTCGTATTACTGGGGGAATACAAATTCCTCTTCTCGTGGGATTTGTTTTCCCTCAGCGATGTGCTAGCACCATCTAGCCGAGAGAATTTGTGCGCACCAGACGAGGATTACATGACTCCCCCAGATTCCTGAAAGTGGGAATCCCTCCTTTCCAACTCCCAAATAGTCCATTAGTAAAAGTTCAAGAGTATGAAAAGAAAATCCTAACGTTGGGAACATCCTATGTGATGCCGGATCACAGCCACCCACCCTGACCGCCAACGCCAAGCATTCTTAATAGTTCCAGTGTTTTGAAAACCAGACCGGACCGGGCGGTTCAACTGGTTTGGACCGGAACCGGAACAAGTTTCGGTTCGGTCTTTGAATGAACCGGTTTGTATGTTATTGGGTGAATCAAACCTTGCCATTGAAGAACTTAGGGTGCATTTGGCATTGGTTTTGAAATTTTAGGTTTTGATTTTGGAATACAAAGAACTAGTTTTGTGCAAAACCAGTTTTACCTTATCGAAAACCAGTTCTAGAATTATCAACATTTGAGCATTTGGCAATAAAATCAGTTTTGAGCCTAAAACTAGTTTTGCAGTTATTTCCACTATTTTTAAATATTCTATTTGTAAAACATTATCTATATAACATACTCTATCCATCACATTCTTTTTCTATAGTATATTCTCTTTATAATATTTTCTCTATATCATTTTCTCTCCAATAATTTCTCATTCTAAAACATTATTTGTGTAATACTCTCTCTGCTTATATTCTCTCTAAATAATATTTCTCTTTAGAGTACTTTCTCTCTCTATAATATTTTTTATCTACATTATTTTCTCTCCATTATATTTTCTTCTCTCTTATGTCAATTTCTCTCTACAATATTTTACTTTTCTAAAATGTTCTCTCCAATATTTTCTCTCTACGATATTTTCTCTTTCTACAATATTTTCTGTTCAACATTATCTCTATGATTTTTTCTCTCTATAATATTTTCTCTTTCTATAATATTTTCTGTTCAATATTTTCTCTTTCTATAATATTTTCTTTCATTCAGTTTCTCTTTTAAATATTTGCTCTTTAAAATATTATCTTTACAATATTTTCTCTCTCTAAAATATTGTTTTATATAATATTTTTTCTCTCTCTATAATATTCTCTTTCTATAATATTTTTTTTTTACAATATTTTCTCTTTATAAAATATTATCTTTCCACAATATTTTTTCTATCTGCAATATCTTCGATCTCTTTCAACAATATTTTTTCTCTATACCATTTTTTCTCTACGATATTTCCTCTGTATAATATTTTTTTCCTCTTTATGTTATTTTCTCTCACTACAATATTTTCTCTTTCTAAAATATTCTCTCTCTAAAATATTCTCTCTCTATAAAATTTTCTCTCTAAAATATTATATTCTACAATATTTTCTCTCTACAATATTTCTCTCTCTAAAATATTCTCTTTGTATACTATTTTCTCTCTCTAAAATATTCTTTCTGTAATATTTTCTCTCTTGAACATTTTCTCTCTCTATGATATCTTCTCTCTCTATAATTAATACTTTTCTCCCCTCTACTTATTTTCTCTCTCTATAATATTTCTTTTCTAAATTTTACTCTCTACAATATATTCTCTCTCTAAAATATTTTCTTTCTATAATATTTTATCTCTATAAAATATTCTCTTTCTACAATATTTTCTCTCTCCATAACATTTTTTCTCTTTAAAATATTCTCTCTCTATAATATTTTCTCTCTCTAAAATATTCTCTTTCTATAATATTTTCTCTCTCTAAAATATCCTATTTATACAAAATTTCCACTCTATAACATTTCTCTCTGTAAAATATTCTCTTTTTATAATATTTTCTCTATCTAAAATATTTTATTTCTATTATATTTTCTCTCTCTATGATATCTTCTCTCTCTATTATTAATATTTTTCTCCTCTCTATGTTTTTTTTTCTCTCTCTACAATATTTTCTATCTACACTACTCTCTATAAAATATTCTATCTCTAAAATATTATCTTTCTATAATATTTTCTCTCTAAAATATTCTCTTTCTATAACATTTTCTCTCTCTACAATATTTTCTTTTTCTATAATATTTTATATCTCTATATATTTTTTATCTTCAATATTTTCTCTCACTACATATTTATTTATTTAATACTTTCTATCTATATTCTTATCTTTAGAATTTTCTCTCTCTATAATATTTTTATATCTATCATATATTTTCTCTAAAGTATTTTCTCTATAATAATTTTCTCTCTCTACAATATGATATGTATATATTCTCCCGGTTTTAATTTTTTCTCTTTACAATAGTTTCTCTCTACAACATATATCTTATTCACAATAATCTCTTTTAATTATTGTTTTGCCTTCTTGTCTCAAGAACCCAAAAGTAGAAAATTTTTACTTTTGAGTTTTGATGATTTTCTGGTTTTGGTTTTGGAAAACCAATTTTCTAATCGAATCCCAAACATACTAAAATCTTATACCAAAACAAGTTTGGTAAGCGGAACTAGTTTTGATGCAAAACTAAGCCTCCAAAACCAATGCCAAACACACCCTTAGTAAATATCTATTTAAAAAAGCAGATTTTCATGCAGTTCAAACGGTTGAACCATCGGTTTGAACCTTATTTTGGAAATGGATGTGGATTCCTTTGTTTATAGGATCTTATAGCCTTTTCGGAATTGAATTCTTGATCTTGGCGTTGTATCGATTCTATTGCCCAGCTTCCCGGCTGGCTTTCGATTTAGATCAGTATGTTCATCTTAGATTGTGGACCCCAAGCTGTGTAGAAAAAAAAAAAAAACTGGGGTAATGTGTGAGTGGTCCCTGACAACATATCGTTGAACAGTGCACGCGTAAGATCCCTTTAGCCAAAGGTTTTCGATTTTATATAGAAATCCGAAAATGCCCTGACTACTTTTCTCCTCCCGTTTCTCTTCAGTGCAAGTAGAGGTGGCAGCGGCGACGAGCAGCTCCGGCAGTAAAGGGGAGAACTCCAGTGGTGGAGATTTAGTTAGGTTAACGAAACCGATGGCATTCAAGTGAAAATTTAAAATGTTATAGAGGATATTTTTGTTAAGAGTATTTGTTTGTCCTTTAGGCTAAACCGATCTTTTGTCAGAGATGGGTCACTAAGTCCCCCCATTAAAATTATTGACCGATCGTGTTGTATAACCGATAGCATGACCGACCAATACTAACACGCCACGTGCTCAAATTTCTTCCAAATTTTGGAACATGACAATCCACGTGATAAAGTTTGAACACTTGGCGAGTTCATATTGGTCGTTTGCAAATGTTTTCTTGTGTAAACTCGACATGGAAGCCCTTTGGATACGATCGGTCAGTGTAAAAACTCACAATGGGAAGGGATTCGTGCAGTGTTAGGCTTTGGGAGCAACTTTAGATGGTTTGATTAGGGCCGGCAATCTATATAACATGGCACGTCGCTTTTGTGCTGACTAGACAAAACGGAAGCTGACTGGATAAAAATTAACTGAATAGATCTAACCATTTGTTCAAAAATTAACGCACAATCTCTATTTTCCCGTCAACCAACTCCCTCCCCTTGGTTTCAAATCCCCGATCCATTTAAACTGCACTAAACGGTAAAATCCTGGCCCATTTAAACTACACTAAACGTGATCGTTCATCCCGTAATCGTTGTTCGCACCAACGGCTATAAACCCGCATATTGAAATTTCGGTTGTCCCATACCATTGAGTTGATATCGAGGAATCCGTTCGAATAGAAACAGTTGTGATTGATCGACTATAGGGGGAGGGGGAGTTGGTTGCGCCGAAGGCGCCAGCTTCGTGTCAATCGGCACAGGCAAGGAAATGGTTTGCCCCTATGAATACCGGTGTTGTTGTCGAAAGTGTTTTGTTGCCAAAGGCGTTCATGTGTGTTGTCGCCGAAGGCAACCCGCTGTAGTGCCGACAGATATGTTGCCGCCGAAGGCGGGCCGCTGCAGTGCCAATAGGCACGGGCATGCACTAGTGTCAGACCCGACACGAAGTTAGCGGGTCTGGGTCTGGGCTAAATGGGTTCGGGTCGTAAACGATAGACCCGTTTAATAAACGGGTCGGGTCCGGGTTTAGGGTCTGGACACAGTAGATTCGGGACGACCCGTTTAAAATTCACCAGGTCGTGTCGGGTTAGATCTACCCGCAATCCGATACTATAATATATATAGTATCAGCGGGTCTATTGGGTAATGTCGGGTTGAGTCGGATCGGGTCAACTGAATAAACCCGTTTGGTAAACGGGTCTAACGGGTCTACCAGTTTATAAACAGGTCGGGTACGGGTTTAGAATCTAGATACGATTAGTTAAACGGGTTGGGTTCGGGTCTAGGGGTTTGGACAGGACACGAATCCGACCTGACACGACCCATTGCCACCCCTAGGTTTGAGGGAGATTTTGAGTCCTCCAGCTCCAAAAAATCGGTTAAGTGATGGCGAAGTACATTTCATCGGGACAGGAACTTTCCCATCTACTGGTCTAGGAAACCACAAGGGCTGAAGCCCAGCAACTCCTCCCACCTCGGGCTTTTTTCCAAATTAGTATTTAAAATATAAATAGCTATTATAATAGTAATATGTCATAAATAATTTTAAAAATGATCAAACTGATAGTCACATGGCGAGGTGGCACTGCAAAACATTCCGCCATGTCGGCTGTTTTTTTTTTTTTCTGAGTGGCTGTAGAAGTCGGTATCCAACTTATGATTCTTAAAGGTTGAAGTCTATATAAAATCTAAGACTAAGCTGTAAACAAGGAAGGTTGGTCTATAAAAAACCATGTAATCTTAAAGTCGATAAGTGGGATACCGATTTTTACGGCCACTCAGAAAAAAAAAGAACACACATGGCGGGGCGCTTTGCGGTGACCCTCGCCATGTGGCTCTCAGTTTGACCACTTTAAAAATTATTTGGGCAAATTTGATTTACCCCACTAAAATTATATGCTAATAGGTCACGCCCCATTTAATCAATATTAGACTTACCCTCTAAAAATTAGACTTATACCCCCATAACAATATAATATTTAGACATACACCCCCATAATTAAATGATATTTAGGCATACCTCCCCATTCTGACTAATTATCATATAGTAATTTGGGGGTGTAAGTCAAATTTGGGGGTAAATTTAATAATGATTAAAAGGGGGGTGACTTACTAATTAGCATATAATTGTGGAGAGGTAAGTCAAATTTGTCCAAATTATTTGTGACATATGGATATCATGATAGTTTTTTTTTTTTGGTACATCATATGACTTTGGATCATTCCTTTATGATCTGGAGATCCTCATACACGAGTGCCGAAATGCCCGAGAAAAATTGAGACTCCCAGAACCCCTCGATCGCCGAAACTCGGGCTTCCTGTGCCAGCCAGTGTGCTACACTATTTGCAGTGCGCGACACCCACTGGATGTTAACCTCCTTTAACTTAGCCCAGCTCCGCGAACACGACACCAGGAGAGGGCACAGGCCACTAGTACCCCCTTTCCCCAAAATAAGTGCATCCCGTGCTTGAGTAGAATCAGTCAAAATCCTCACCTTCTTGTAGTCTTGCCTTACAAGTTCCTCCATCGCTCCTTTTATTGCCCATAATTCAGCCATTAAAGCCGATTCAGCCCTACACCGAAATGCCGCCACCGAACACACCTGGCCAGTGTTACTAGTCAACACCCAGGCCCCACTAGCAATAGAATCGGCTGAGTGGAAAGATCCATCTGTCCACATTAGATATTGTGTGTCTAGCAACTCATCAGGACCTTTCAAATTTTTCACAAAAGACTGTACATAATTGTTTATAATTGAAACCCCCTGCTACACAATACCATTGCAAGACAATGACAACTTACCGAAAACTTTGTCACATCTAGCCTTCCAGAGTTGCCACATAATTCCTGCAATCAGCTCACAGTGATCCGGGTTTGAAAGACGAATCTCGCCCACTCTTCTAGGAGCAAGTAGATCTAGTTGATAGAAATCCAGTCCAGTGCTTCGCTTTGTGACTTGCCAAACCTTCCGTGCCTGAGGACATTTCCAAAATACATGTATTAGATCTTCTTCTTGTTCTTCACACCATGGGCAACTCACATAACCCATCTTAAGCCGAGTACGTAACATAACTGCGGTTGGCAATGCACGCTACATGAGTTTCCAAAGAAAAATCTGAACTCTTGGCGGTATCCGTAATTTCCACAAAGGGCCACTCCACCAAACAGGAGAGTATGTACCTCGGATGTCTATATTCCCATTTAACATCTCTAGTAGTCTGGCATATTTCACTCAAATCCCCTGCGGCTGCACTGTCAACTGTTGAGTCCATTTCACCGTTTGCCTCCACCAAGAAGAGGTCTCCCGGCCCCTCCAAAATTTCCAGTTATCCAAGTCCACCTGATACTTATTACGAATCCACTGTGCTTCGGCCTTTGATTCCAATAAAATGTATGCTAAATTTGCAATACCCTGCTGAATTTGGGTGTTTAAAAAACTTTGAATCTGCAATCCCCCCGCCGCTTTGACTTGTGTAATGTTCTCCCAAGCTACTAAGTGAAGACACCTTCCATCATTCGAATGTCCCCATAGGAAGTCTCTACAAATTCGGTCCATTTGATGGAGGATATTTATAGGAACACTCCCAGAAACCATCAAATGAACTGGAATTGCTGCCATCACCGACTGTAGCAACACCACTCTTCCTGCTTGAGACAAAGTTTTTGACTTCCAACCAGCTAATCTGGACTCCTTCTTGCTGATCACAAAATGGAATAGATTCTTGAAAAACCGACTCCCACTGATCGGAATGCCGAGATGAATCCAAAGATTCAACTCCTCCTTCATTTTTAATGCCTGACTCACCCTTCGCCTCATCGATTTACCCACACATTTTGAGCACAGGACTATGCATCAACCCTCAGAAATCGAGTATAAAATTTTCAAAAGATATCATGATAGTTATTTATTTTTAAATGCTATTTTGGAGAAAAACCCATCTCTCTACTCCCCAGCTTCTTTGCTATAGTGGTGAAATATAGTGTCGGTTGGCGGCGGTGCCCCAGCGGTCTTCTATCCTTTCGCCAACTCAAAAAATTTAGCCAAATCTCTCGCCACATGTGGCGGGAGGAATTCTTTCGCCAAGCCGCTGGGGCCTACTTGTGGTTCAAATTGTTTTGACTATTCCAGGTGTCTGTTGTAGGAGGGTGTTTACACTAATCAAACCCGTTGCATCCACTCGACACCCATGGGCCATGGCCAGGCAGATGGACGCGAGTACTCGGTAAGCCCAAGCAGGTCACGAGTAGGGCTGGCAATTTCGGATCCGACACGGCAGACCCGACACGAAATTAGCGGTCTAGGTCAGGGCTAAACGGGTTCGGATCATAAACGGGTCGACATGATGGACCCGTTTAATAAACGGGTCAGCTCCGGGTTTAGGGTTTGGACACGGTAGACCTGAGAAGACCCGTTTAAAATTCAACGGGTCATGTCGGGTCAGGTCTACCCGCAATCCGATACTCTAATATATAGTATCAGCGGGTCTATCGGGTTAGGTCGGGTCGAGTCGGATCGGGTCAACTAAATAAACCCATGTGGTAAACGGGTCTAACGGGTCTTAGTGGGTCTACCCATTTATAAACGGGTCGGGTACAGATTTAGGATCTAGACACGATTAGTTAAACGGGTCAGGTCTGGATCTAGGGGTTTTGGACACGATCCGAAACTAGGCACGACACGAACCCGATCTGACACGACCCATTGCCATCCCTAGTCATGACTCATGAGTACTGCGTTTCCGGTTGTCTTTTTTCACGGGGCAGAGCCTCGGTTCTTGATACCTAACACGAGTAGGTCACCTTTCCATATATAGGAAGGTCGACCAGTAGTACTCGAAGCATATTACGATCCAGACCCAGCCCGGATAAGGCTGGAGTGGGCCTACTAGTCTGGGTGAGCCTGCGTTCCTGGCATCCATCACGAACCATATTTGGCAAGGCATAATCTTGATGATATGGAAAGAGGCAAGATCATATCCTCCATAAAGACGATCCATAACCTCCCGGCCATAATCTCTGCGATCACGAGGCAATCACCGCATCATGATCAAGATCTACGAAACCATTCCGTAATCTCCCTCTGATATAAATATGCGTCCTCTCACGCAGCCGTAGCCGCTCTAAACCCTAGCTTGCACTTCATCTTTCTGGCACTTGGTCTGACATGAGCGTCGGAGGGATCTTGGCTCAAAGAAGAGCCTCAGTCTTTCTGTAGGTCTCACAAGGAGAGATCGGAGCGTGCATCATCTACTTGTGGGGGTGTGGACGTACAAAAATACGTCCATTACTTTTAGGTTAAATATTTTTTTTTTTACCATCGTATGTGGCTGTTGGGTTCAAAAACAATTGTCATTGCTCAAAATTAGGGGTGGCAATCGGGTCGGGTCGTGTCGTGTTCGTGTCGTGTCGTGTTCGTGTCCAAAAACCCCAGACCTGGACCCGACCCGTTTAACTAATCGTGTCTAGATGCTAAACCCGTACCCGACCCGCCAATAAACGGGTAGACCCTGATAAGACCCGGTAAGATCCGTTTATCACCCGGACTATTCAGTTGACCCGATCCGACCCAATCCGACTCGACCCGACCTGACCCGAAAGACCCGCTGGTATTATAAACTATAGTATCGGATTGCGGGGAAGACCCGACCCGACCCGACTCGACACGACCCGTTGAATACTAAACGGGTCTTCCCGGGTCTACCGTGTCCAGACCCTAAACCCGGACCCGACCCGTTTATTAAACGGGTCTATCGTGTCGACCCGTTTACAACCCGAACCCGTTTAGCCCTGACTCAGACCTGCTAACTTCGTGTCGGGTCTGCCGTGTCGGATCCGAAATTGCCAGCCCTACTCAAAATAGGGAAGGAAGTAGATAGTCCATTGAAGTGACCTCCAAAATGTGACTCTATTTTTCAGGAAGGTCAATCTTCCTCTAAAAAATAGAGAAGGCAGGATGAGGAGGCCGCTGCGGATGCTCTAAGCCTCTGTTTGGTTGAACGTTTCAGCCGTCCAAAAGTATTTTCAGAAGGGCTAAGCACTTTCAATAGCATCCGGTATTAATCTAAAGGGAAATATTATTCATACCCCATAAATCTGTAATTAGCCCCCATTTCCAAGAAACTTGAATACACCCCAGTTTTTTTTTTCATACCCCATTCCTATCCCAAAAATACCCTTCTCCCTTACAGGCTTACACCCCACCTTCAATACACCCCAGTTAAATGGCCCGCCCCAACTTGATTATACCCCAATCAAACACATACCCCCTTAAATATACCCCAATTATATGCACTCTTGAATACACCCCACTCTTAAATAAACCCCATGCAGTTGGCTGATACTTGAAGGCACAAGTAGATCTGCAACTTGGGCGGGCCAACTTGAACCCAACCCGAGTCCAACCCGAACCCAACCCGAATTTGGGTGGGCTAATCCGAGCCCAACCCGAATCATTTCTCCTCGACCCGACATGAAGTTAGCGGGTCTGGGTCAAGGCTAAACGGGTTCGGGTTGACACGATAGACCTGTTTATTAAACGGGTCGGGTTCGGGTTTAGGGTCTGGACACGGTAGACCCAGGAAGACCCGTTTAGTATTCAATAGGTCATGTTGGGTCGGGTCGGGTCTACCAGCAATCCGATACTATAATATATAAAACCAGTGGGTCTTTCGGGTCAGGTCGGGTCAAGTCGGATTGGGTCGAATCGGGTCAACTGAATAGATCCGGGTGGTAAACGGGTCTTATCGGGTCTTATCGTGTCTACCTGTTTATTAGCGAGTCGGGTACGGGTTTAGGATTTAGACACGATTAGTTAAATGGGTCGGGTCCGGGTCTAGGGGTTTTGGACACGACACGAACCCGACACGACACAACTCATTGCCACCCCTAGCTGCAACTTGGGCGGGCCAACCCGAACCCAACCCGACTTTGGGCAGGTTAACCCGAACCCATCCCGCACAACCCGACGGGTTGGGCGTGGGCTAAGTTTAAACCAACATTGGGTTGGGTTGGGGTACAAAAGACGCTGAGCAGGGGCTTTGGGGTTTGGGGTATAAAAAAAAGGGCATTGTTGGTATTAAAGGATTGTTGAGTAAGTTATTGAGAAACGCTAGGGATACGGGGGCTAATTACAGATTTTTGGGGTATGAATAAATTTTCCCTAATCTAAAATAGTTAACGCGGTTTTACGGAGAGAGATCCGGAACAAATCAAGAAATTGTAGTTCATCCAAGTGTGTTTGTTTTCTGTTAAATATTTTTTTTTTGGGTTATTTTGACTTTGCCCCCCCAAATTTTGCCTTGAATTAGACTTTACCTACCATATTTTCATTAATTGGACTTTACCCTCCAAAACTAACTGTTCTGTTAGCCGACCATCTAAGAGAAAGGGTGAGCTGACGGAAAAGAAATAAGGTTTTTGGGGTTTAGCTGATGGAACAGTTGGTTTTGGGGGGTAAAGTCTAATTAATGAAAATATAGTGGATAAAGCCCAATTCAAGGCAAAATTTGGGGGGCAAAGTCAAAATAACCCCATTTTTTTTTTACAAATTAGACTGGATATTCCTTTATTTTTCATGGCCAGAGTCCTTCGTTGAGGTACCAGCAGTTGTTATTTCTAAAAGGAGAAATGCTATTCAGCCCGAAGGTTGTTCCCATTCTGCTGAGCCCGATTGACGTGGTAACATGCAAGTGGTGGCTGAAACCTCCTAGCTATATTTAAATCTTTTACACCACCAGTTGCACACTACCACGCCAATCGGGCCGATCGGAATCGAGAAAACCTTCGGGCTGAAAAGCATTTCTCTTCTAAAAGGTAGAACACAACACAACCAATGGGAGCCTTTTAAGTATTATGAGTTTCATCCAGGTAGGCTGATTTTCCGTGGGAGCTAGCGAGCTTGGAATGTTGGGCCTTCAAACACCCACCAATCTAAAAAAAAAAAAAGGAGGGGGGGGGGGGGGGGGGGGGGGGGGGGGGAGTTAGTGAAAACTCCTTGTAAGGAGATGCTTTTAAGCCTAAGGATTTTGAAATGCTGTGGATGAAAATGTCCTCCACAGCATTTCAAATTTTCTTTTGGTATGCCACCGAACTGGTGAACCACCAAGCCACTCATCCACCGAACGCCGCCACCGAACCACCGAACACCGTCGCTGAAACTGCTCGGCACCACTGAACCGAAACATCGAACGCCACCGCCGAACCGAACCTAACCCTAACCCTAACCCTGATATCTACAGGCCATGGGATGGACCCTAGACCTGAGATCTGCTGCTCGCCGAACGCCACCGCCACCGGAGCTGCTAGTTGTTGCCCCTGTCACCTCTGCTGCAGCCGCTACCGCCGGAGCTACTCGAGAACGAGGGGAGAAGAAACTAGGGGGTATATAGTTTCAAGTTTACCAAGAAAGGCAGGGACCTTAGGCTAAATGAAACTATAAGATGTCCTGTTCACAGGATGGATATGCTATTAGGGATTTCTTACACATTAACCAAAGAAAAAGAGAAAGAAAAGGCTATTGCTGGGAGAAAAATATTAAATAATTTAAACATGCTCAATTTCCAACCTACTCTTCCGAATCACAGAAGAAGATGAATATCGGGGGGAGAATAAAATAGGGTGGAAGGTGATGCTCCTCTGGCTTGGCAAAGCATGCATAGCTGCTGTGGGCATGAGATCTTTTCTTCAACTCTAATTATATAATGAGACTAGGAGAAAGTAAAAGCCTGCCATGATTGTGGATAGAGTGAAACCTTTAGAAACTAGGATAGAGTGACACACTACACAAGTGTCTCTGTCAATTCTCCAGGACCCTGTTAACCTGCGTGGCCACCCAGAGTGCAACGCAGGCTGTACTCCAGTCCCTCTAGACTTACTACGCTCTCTCTCATACCCCTATTCTCCGCTTAGTATTGGTAATGCGATATCCCTCCACTTGGTGCCAGGTGTCAACTCGAGCGTTAGAAAGCACCGTCAGACTCTAGTGACTATCTGACTAGGTTCCTTCCAGGTTGATTATCTCATCGCACCTCTGGTTGCTTTGACCAAGCAATCGGATCTGATCAACAGCTCGATCAACTGTTGAACACCAAGGCTGGGTTTAGTGCAGTGTATATAAAAAAAAGGAACGTACCTTCTGGTAGAGAAGTGGATAGCCTGCAGGATTAACATGTCGATGCAACGCCAGTCCGGTAACCCAACGCACCGTGGTATTGGGTCGTGGTTAGATCCCTCACACGTTGGTGAACCAAAATTACCCGCAACTGGTTAGTCCACTGGTCACGATTTCTCATGATTTAGGACCGATTACCCTAAACAGAAACACAGCTGTGTGCACCGGTGTCTGATCACCGATCTCTGCATCGTGTTGGTTACGTTTGGCCACAGACACTGTGCCTGACAATGACCATAGTGGAGAAACCCATGTTCTGTCATTCCAACATCTTAATCTGATAGGACGACCAACCCTAATCCTAATCAGAGCTGCAAACGATTTAGGCTCATAGGACCAATTCATTGAGTCTCCCACTCAGGTAGATTATACTATGTAGCCATGGCTCTTTTAAGTCGTGTACACAGAACACGTACATAGATACGCACCATAAAGCAAAATATCAACTCATTTATTAATCAACCACAAAGTTTTTACATGTCCTAAACCACATCTCATCCCCCCC